>LUCH01000550.1:86191-116259 GCA_013368495.1 Paragonimus heterotremus
CAGCACACACCAATACCCAGACTTGAGAGAGTACTTGCCAGGGCAGCTTGCTGACCGAGTTGTCGGAGAGTGTGGACATTGAAGGTGCCAATGTTTACCAGTTGTCTTGACCTCAGAAAACAACTATCGCCCGAAGGCACATGGAAAGCAGGAGATGGAGGGTAAAACAGTAGGAGGAAGTTGTGTTGGATGAATAATGTCACTGTTGGGAGAACGATAACTTCTGATACTTCCCGGTCGTTTACACCGGGGAAGGGGGGTGACTTGAGGGACCCTACCGGGAGCCAATGACTCAAGAGTTTGACTCACTTGACAGTGAGGGGCTTGTCTAGCCCGAGGGCGCAGTGAATAAGACATTGATGTCACATTCCGAGCACTGCTGCGAGCAGTGGATGTACTCGAAACGACCTAAGCTAGGCACTAGGTCAGATGTCACAGTAATTTCGAGTTACACCTGGAGGTCGAGCAGAAAACCTATCAAATTGTCAGACACTTCCAGTGGCATTCTGAAATTATCTAAGTAAGTTGATTGCACAATCTGCTTGGGCAATGTTCAGACGAAAACGTCGACATTTCAATTAGTGTCAAGAACGAGACCTCCGTGAACGTAATTGAACAAAGCACATTTTTAAACAGACGTGGTCGCAAACACATTCGACAGCAACGATCCCTACAAAGGCATGATTATAACAGATGAGGATCTGTTATGCCAGTCTTCGTAGACATTCCCGGATGCATTAAAAGGATGAAAACCCGTTTTGATTTGCGCTGAGACACAAAGCTAATATTTTGTTACAAACAACTAGTGCCTTATGCGGCGCTGCCAGCTGCTGACCATGAACCAAATCGGCTGCAAAAGGTAGAAACCGTTCAACCAGTTCACTATTGCGCGCCAGCATGTTTGCTTCAGGGCATCAGCTATTGCCGTTTACCATAAAACCAAAGAAAACAATACCACAGCCGAGAAATGCAACAAGAGAATAGCGTTTGGCAGCGGAGGTCTCTTGGCTTATAAGGAAAAAGGAGACATGAATCTGTTGCCAGAAACACTAAGTTCCACTGACGGGCAACTACCCAGACGTATGTGTTCAACCAGCAGAAACGCTCAGGACTGCTACCCTGTCGAAAGTCAGATGTAAAAAGTTTCGGTTAGTCTAACGCAGACGAACCTGCAGTTATCATACCTTTGATGTTACTTTAAAAACGGATGCCAGAGATAACAAGTGTTGGTGTGCAGTTACATCATCACATGATGTCCTTCTTCACATTGCAGTAGCCGTACGTTTGTGATGGATAAATCATATAGTAGCCTCACACATTGCATGTATATCTACGCAACCCTGTTTACCGTTTGCAGTCTCAAACAAATGTTTCACACTAACCCCTCAGACTCGTTCAAATCGGCCTCCACGCGTCTTTATGATAGCCGACCTATAAAGTACACAGTAGTCGCAACTCATTTTGCATCAGCTTGACTCGCACCAAGTCTTAACTTTGCCATCCTGACTGAAAGGAAACTGAGACGGATAGGATAAAACAGACGTGGCTCAGTCTGTACTGGAACATCTGAGCTGCATACAAATAAATCGATCCATCCAAATACAATCCGTGAACCACCCTCTAATCCAACAACATCCGCCTTATGTGTGAATAGCGCAACACATATCAGTGTTTGACATATCGCACACCAACTTACAAACTGCACAAAATCTCAGAAAGAACAAACAAGTTGGCGACGGCATTACGCCTGAATACCGAGTGAATGCATAGTGTGAAAGTGCCGGAACTCAACCAGTCCGCGAGCGGATGAAAAAGTGTACGACCCTGAAAACATTATCGGAATGAAGAAGAACACCGATTCTTGTGTACAGTGAGGAAAAACTGAAAGAAAAATGGAGGAATAAACCACATGCAGCGAAAAATAGTATGGTTCGCAGGCTAACAATAGCATTTTCCCGTCAGTTGAAAGCGTATGATTATTTTTTAAAAAAGAATCACACATCGAACAGCGGAAAACGCAACAAAAATGTACGCTTGACTGTGTTAACGACCTTTCCTACGACCCTTTCGATGCTGCTGCTGCCGAACTGCCGCACTGACCTGCTTGGGGGTTGAGCCGGTTGCATCCGCTGACTGCGGCGACGAAGGAATGTTAGTCTTAGGGCTACGAGCACTGGCATCCCTAAAAAGAAAAAGTCACGAATTAACTGCATAGAGTAGATGACGAAGAGGCAGTGGAAACTGTCAGAGAGTGCAATAATCGGCAGCATTCGCCTACGCATTGATCATAGCCAGCATGTGAAGGTGCATGTTGGAACACTAAGAAAGGAACAAATAGAAAATAAGGCGAAGCACAAAACTGACACAAAGTTAAATCGTAGGTTAAAACTGAAACAACAATTTCCAAAAAAGCCACGTTGCACACCATCATTTCTCTCATCGTGCCCGAGAGACTGAAGCAATAAGACCAATCTTTCTGGGAAGTGTGAAAAGGGCGCCCATAGTCAGACTTTATCGGTATACAAGAGGTCTCAGACAAAGTAGAGAAACGATAACAGCGTGTGAAAACACCGCAAAAACCGTAAATTCATTGGCAGTGCTAGGATATGATGCCAACTGATAGCCACCTCAAAATGTTCTTACTGTAAACCTGAAGCACACAGGCTACTGGTCAAGATCATGTATGAACCAGTAGTAAGTGTAGTAGAAACCACAGGATCCCTGCTCACTAAGCCAATCGACTGTCATACGAAACACCTACTTGACTAAAAAGATTTCAAGGACCATGTGATCGAGCGAGAAGGCTTCTCACGCCATGGAACAATAAAAATACTAATGCTGTTTCGCTATTAAAACTATTAACACTATTCATTCTTCGCACAGAAGCACTCAATCTTAAGTCTCTACCAACTTCGTCGCCACATATTGCAACACTCTACCGGAAGCATAAAAAAGCTGGGTATCTAATATAAAGAAATCATCTCTATAGTCTCCAACCCAATTGTGGACATGGAGTTCAAAGTCAGTGCACTACCCCTCATTATCACCACAATCTCATTTCTCACTGGTCACTATAGGACATCTTATCAGCACTGGTTGCAAAGCTTGGTAGTTTTCGATACTTAGAGATTCTACCACTGACCGCATTAACTTCTCGGTTCTCTCGTAGTACGATACAGTATTTCTGTTCCGGTGTCAAATATCTCGTTTTACGAATACGCACTCTTAGGCTGCCAGATGCCATTCTATGACAGAGGGAAAAACAACGAAAACGCGGAAGACCCAAACTGGTCGTGGTGTGAACTAATCGTAACAACGTAATCCCAAATACGATCGGTAAGTCAGTGTAAAGAAGACAGAACAATCCACCGTTCGGAGACTGTAGTTCAGACAGGCATAGTGAAGGTGTCTCATCGCGCATGGTCACTGTGCCATGGCACATCATCATCAGCATAACATGGGACATACAGCATGTATGACCTATCTCGGCCTATCACGCTCATTTCGAAATAATTTTTCTAAGTAGCCCAAAATTTGAGACAGATAAGAGCAACGGTGTCGGGGTTCTCAGTGTACGAAGATAAATCAAATGGCCTTATAAGGAGGCGTTGACGATTGACTTCATAGTGAAACAGTCCAGAAACCAACAGATTCGTTGTACGAAGGCATTCACCATGAAGAGAGCCCATTGCGTAAGCATGTATACATAAAGAGAAAAGATGCGTTACAAGTTAGATGAGTCGATAAAACATGGATAGAGAATACCCACCATTCTGCGCCACCAGATATCTGTCCTTGAGGTCCACGAGCAGGCTGATGTCGTTTATCTCTGCGCTTCCCACGGTAGTTCGCGCGTTCCCGTCGTGGGAGCCAACGATCGGGATCCGGCATTACTCCCGGCTGGTAATTTTTGGGTAAACGAATTGGTCGTTTCTTTTTCCGTCGCGAATGTGTGACTTTCAGCCCCGATTCAGCACCATCAGAGGCAAGCCTACAAGAAGAACATCAGCCGAAATAAAGAGTAGTAACCCAGAATGAATCAAATGAACTCAAATTCTCAACCAGACTTGCCCTGGGGTGGATGCGAGTTTTCGATTGGACTTGGCATCCAATTTGGATTCTGCAGATGGCGGCTGATCGGTAGTTCGACCCTGCCGTTTAACCGCCTTAACACCGTACAGGAAGGCTGTCTCCATTGAGTCCACGTCAGCGTCACTAATCACTTCCTTGAATTTTAGGGTTTTACAGGCAGCTTCGGCCTTCGGTCTATCGAACTGAGCATAAGCACGAACCAGTCGAGCAACCAAAGCCTGTCTATTCAGCAACTGATCTTCAGTTGGTGACATATCAAAACGTGTGAGCTGACGTTCACACAAACTCGCGGCGAATTCTGCTTGACCTTGTTGGAGAAGAAAATTGGCACAACAATCCAACAAGTGGATGTAACGAGAATCCTGCAGTGGACACAAGAATAAACAAACAAGAGCACAATGATTAGGTACAACTACACAACAGTATATGGAAAGCGCTCGCAATTTGGTTATTTATTTGTGAACTGTAATCAACACGATATCGAATGTCTCTCATCTTTTCTTTCTTTTAGGTTAACATCGGGATTGTAAAGCAATTAAGTGTCGACACAGGTCAGTAGTTTCTTGCTGTCAAGATCAATGAGACGAACAAAACCAAGTAATAATAGTTGGATACAACATTGCTTAACTTGCTTCAACTAGTTAGTTCAGATAGTTTAGCCATTCCCGTTAACAAGTTCAGTAGTTCTGGTCACTAACGAACATAAGACCATTAACATCCTTATCGAGCTCCATAAGAAGAAAATGACGAAAAAATAAACAGTTCACCAAACAATGGATTTCCACAGCCATTTCAGTACTAACGTCCTGCTCTCAAAACGGCTCTTTCATACGTTTATCACGCCTCCATGCTTCTCAGTCCAAAAATTCGATAACGGATTTTAAGAAAACTACAACGTGAGACACGCACAGTGCCTCGAAGTTATTCATGCGCAGCCGTGCTTACGGTTGGCCGAATGGAACATTGTTTAAGTGGTTG
Organism: Paragonimus heterotremus; assembly: GCA_013368495.1. NCBI lineage: Eukaryota > Metazoa > Platyhelminthes > Trematoda > Plagiorchiida > Troglotrematidae > Paragonimus > Paragonimus heterotremus. The sequence goes on from LUCH01000550.1 coordinate 91,262, forward strand.
GTTGTACATGCAAATCACAATTATTGGAAGCTGAGATAATGGACTATTCTCCCTAAGTCTTGAGCGGATAAATCAAAACCAGAGGTTCGTAGCTTGCACTATCCATCACAGGATGATGGATATCATCCGTCCACGAACACAAATAAAGAAAAATAAAGCGAGTGAACACCGGTCACCATCGAATGGAACGGTCGATACAGTAGTTAGAACCAAAAGTAATATTAAACAGAATGTTCTAAAAACTGACTCTGTGACTGTCACGATATAGGTTGTCTTTGACTGTGGTAACACACACTAATCAACAGAAGCAGTTTCATTTCATCATGCAATTATAAACAATAATGAGCCTGACGAGATGACGCTCTGGCTCCAGTAACTGCTTGCAACAGCAGTGATGACGGAAAGTGTGAAGGAAAAATTCGAGAGAGTATAAGTCAGATTGTAGCACACTGTAGCATCGCGCAACGTGACAAATCAGCGATTTTAGTGGCTACGAGATTCCCAATCGAGCGGGTAACACATGCCAAATTTAGTCAACGGAACAATCAGGGATTGTACATTATATAACCACGTCATCACCTGACCATCTCATGGCTTTATCCATGGCGCTTATGAACAATACCCGATTAGGTAAACGCTCAGGCAGCATACAGATCGTGCGACTCAACCAACGCAGACCGCGCAATTCAATTAATTGACCAATTGACAATTTATGTGAATATTTTCGAAATACACACTGGCAAACAATCGCGCCGCTCATGCGAGCAACACACTTAATGTCGGTCGCTTGATAGAAACAGCAATAGTCAAACACGTTAAGTGTTCATAACTTCGCTGCGAACAGGTCGTGTTTCCCAGCCTTAGTGCAAAAGAGGACGTACACAGACATAAACTTCACCATAGCATCAACTGGACATGGCAGGGGACAAAAAAAGTGACGTGGTATGATGGCATTAGTATGTATTCAGTAGCCAAAATTCACCGGATGCACACGACCGATTTCATCAGATATTAGTACCTGGTGAACCTCGACCACATGTCCTAAAACAGGAACGGCAGATGGCGAAAGCTGTAATTAATAACTAGTCTGAGTTATATGCCCCCGTTATCCGAGACTCAGTCGAGTCCGTATATCAATTCTTTTGATGTCTATACTGACCTACAGTGCCCAATGAATTTGAGATGAACGATGCAAATAACTTGTAAATGAGTTATTAACCACAAAACGACAAGTGCTTCGGCTATTCTCATTGCTATATGTTTAGCGATATTATAAGTTAAGAGAGCGCTACCTAACTAAGTGAAACGGTCCACATCCCTAACTAGATTATCTGCAATAAAGAAGATAGGAATAAAAACGTCCCAGTCATGAAACAGCACTTCCAAGGTGAGAAGCGCACCAATCAACCGTCATTCACTTTGTTCAGAATGGTCTGCATAACTTTAATGAGGAAGAAGGACAATGTCGTCCACATATTCCATTTCATTCCATTTAGTGTTGTAAAGAAACTTCACACCCAAACCATCTGAATCCTCAAGTGTATACTCTAAAACGTTGTCGAGATTAATCAAGACATCCTTGGCAAACATCATTCGATATGATGAATCAGCACTCACCAAGCTTGCAGAATGACCATACAGTGATATCACAGAACACAGCTTTCGCCAAACTCTTTTGCAAAGAAGACAACTACAAAAACATTGGGCACAACTGAGCTGAAGTCAGCCACAAGGTCAGAACATGCGATGACAGTCAATTTTCAGTAAATGTTAATGCAACAAAACCAGGAACGACACATACACAACTGGATTGGAATCTGTCTTGTCTTTCACGAGTTTTTTTGTCCCTGGGTTTGGTAAATCGATGCAATATTAAGCTAGTGAACGGCGACAGAAACAGGGATGATGATTCTGTGGTTGTCACATGGACTTCGCATCCTCATTTTGAAAATGGTAACAGCAGTTAGTGAATATCAACCAAGATGCACCTCTTCAGTTGCCCAAACTTTCCGGAATTGCTGTCAATTCTCCTAACAGTCCCTCACCATCGGTAAAGAGAAGTAGTGAAAGCGTTCGCACTAAGTCTCGTTACACTTAAAAGACTGAAAGACCATTTATGCTTCTAATCGGTGTTCTACTGGAACATAAACATGGACTGTTCAGGTCACATATTCGATACGGACCAGTTCGAACCAGCTGAGCTGGTCCATAAACAGTTCAATACATTCGTGAAGGCAGTAGGACTGGCTGTTGATAAGCCACCTTTAATACTACGGTCTCAGTAACACTATCACTGCTCACCTTTGAGAGGCACCCGTGAGTACTGTCGATTCGGCTGCTGCTGATCTTGACAGTTAGTAGCAGAATAATAAAGAACAGATGTGTGATAAAAAAAATTGGACAAAAACGATAGACATTCACAGAACACAACATCATGCATATATGCTCGCTACTGATGGTGATACATTGTTCTGTCACAAAGGCCTTCTGAACAGCGACGTGGATGATCGTGAACTCTCTAAACAATAAGAGGGCATTTGTTAGCCCAGCCCAGCGTGGGGGTTAAAGGTTTCGCAGCTCACGAACACGTCATCGCCCGATCACCGAGCGATTTATTCCAACTAACAATAGTCATACATAGCAATCAGTAGTGAGACAGACATTTCAAAAAGGAAACCGATCCAGTTGACGCAGATTGCGTGCTTTTACTACTACAGTCAGTCAACATATTCTCGGAACGTCCGAATTAAACGCCGACGAATTATAGCACGTTCCAAACAGTCACCCTATAGATACAGCCTAGAAACGGGAGACAACGGTGGTCCAACACTGCGAGCTTATATGCATCATTCACAAAAACAAGTGACAATTGAAATAGGGCATAACTGACCGTAAATGTGCAACATAAACCACGAGTTTAATCAACAACTTGACCATTGCGATACCATAAATTACAAATACGTGTCTTCCCAAACGCCACGGACATCTTGACAACAATATTATAAATCGACCAGATGCCGCTGCTCAGATACGCTCAACAATCAACAATCTCAACCGGCGTGATTACAATGACCAAGATGAGACCAGGATCAATACAACATCACAAGAATACTATACAGATTGGATGTGTAAAGTACATACCGTACAGACCAACAGTACCAATCAAGCGGTTCAGCATGGCCTCCTTGCCTTCCGCAGAGGAACTAAGTAAACTAACGTCACACGCATACAAAATATCAGTCAACTCGTCACCTAACAGAATCTTCATCTGAACATATTCGTAACCTCTGAGTGTTTCCTCCAGAATATCATCCAACACACGGTTCAAAAGGAAGGGGGAGGTCGCACAATCCCATCAAGTGCCACCTGAAGTGGAGAACGCTCCAGGAGGCTGCTCATAAATGCGCACACTCTGCACTTAGAAAGGGTGTACAACGATTTCAACAATTTCATATAACTCATCGGAATTACTCTCCGATGGAAACAATCCCAATTAGCGTATCAGGCAATCCAGTCAAAAGCACAACCACTGCCTGAGAAAAGGATTGCCAGTGTTCCAGTGTCCACCACAAGGTAAATGCATGATCGATACGCCCGAAACAAGGTCCGATATTTGCCTGTTCTCCTCCGTTTCAAAAGCTAACGCAATATGAAACCAATGAACATCCGGGACACCATAGAGACAGAACCAACAGCCCTGTGCTTAATAAATGATGTTCTGGTACTTTATCTGAAGACAGAAATGACTGTTGGTGAACGCCAAACAAAAAGCACCTCTTCAGTATCCCACACGGAACAAAGGACTGCGATCAGTCCAGACAACAATATCTCACCATCACCTTAAAAAATAACGAGAGAGAAAGGTACCCATAAAAATCCGAATTCAAAAACAATCCCGGTCTCCGACAAAGGTTCGTACAGAAGGTCATAGCTTTTCACATTACCCCCATCGTCTTCGGGCGAATACGTTTATCCAGACCGGTTGAAAAGCCATTCGAAGTGCTCCGCTCACCTGTCACGTCGCTACAACAGCCTGTAAATACGAGCCATTTTTTCATATACAATCACACTATCAATTTGTCCAAGGCTAGTGCAACTACGATTCAGAGACAACACTCAATTGCTCTTTGGTGAAACAAATTTTCTATATCTTAAGCTCGTTCAGTCAAGAGGGTATCATGGTCCCCATGCACACCCGTCGCCAACCTACGTTTCACTTCATCACGATCATTCTTGTGTTTGCAGTGTGTCAGTCGTCACTTTCTTTCTGTAAACGCTACCAAATTGGCAGTTATCTACCTCTGCCATGTTCACAGTGTTACGCCAGTAGACCTCTTCGTAACAGGTCTGCATAACTGATGGGACTTCTGTCCACTGCTGGTTCCGAACACTCCACTGTCGTGACCTGTGCAGTCTGGCTGGTAACGCTACTCCATAAGTGTTTCGCACATCCTCGTCGCCCAAGAACCAACTGACTATTTCGTGTGCGAGCAGATGACCTCAGAACACAGGGAAAACACAAGGTGGACACAAACAACAGCACGCTCTGAATCAACGTGGTTGCTTTAAGATGAATGTGAATCGTTAGCGGAGTGACACCATTGGTAGCTGACCGTTGTATTCATAACTGAGCTGCATAGTACTAGGAGGCGCATTTCCTAACGAGGCAGCCATAACGAATCATACCATATCGATCGACCGACCCACTTTAGAGGGTATAGTGATGGGTGATGGTATAGTTCCACTCAGCCAATCGAATTGCATCCATGCGGTCAAACGCTTGCCCGTTGTCTGAATAGTTTACTCTCTGATACCCCTGTAACATGATTTGTTTAAATGCCTTTACTGCCATATATGACCATTTTATTTCATTCGCTCTGCATCTGAATGAAATGTGTGATCGTCTCATTTGATAAGCGCTGCGTCTTGTCGGCCATGTATGGTAATTGTTCCGTCTTATAAACTTAGAACCTCTGTGGCCTAATTTTGATTCGGCTTTACAATAAAAGATGTACCCGCGTCTCTTTTTCTTGGCTTTGGGCCAAACGATTGAGCGCGTCATAAAAGAGACAATCATATATATATATATATATATACGGCGGTCTTCATGCGATACATTCGCATCTCTTATGCTGAAACAAGCAAATCAGTATGTAGAGTCAGTGACAAAAACAGTGCTGCAGTAGTCAACTGTCAATATCAGTGTGTCACGCGTTTAAGCTGAACACGTCACCACATCGTCTTCTGTCATCGTCATCATCATAGGCAGCAATAAATCAGTGGTTCTCACTGATGCTTAACTGCCACACAACTAAGAAAAAAGTAAATCATGTACAGGAAAAAGAGGGCGATGAGGGGAGGAGAAGGGATCTAACTATTACTACATCTATATTCAATCGTTCGACATTAAGGCGCTTACACCTCACAAGCAAACAACCGACCCATAAGTAAAGTAAGGCGTCATTAGCAAATCAGCCTCCTTAGTCTCCACGGCCTGGCGTTATAAAAACACATTTACTTCACGGAAAAACAACGATAAGATTCACGCCACTTAGCCTGATTAATTGTCACCTCGCATGAAGTCTCCAGCCACCGACTCTGGGTCGCGAAGTCCCCGGCGCGGGGGACGAACTTGACCTATACCGCCCAGCCCATCGGTGAACGATTTCACTTCTACATGTCAGGTCATCTGTCCGCCTTGCATCTTAAGCCAGCTGGCCGTAGCATCGACCAAGAGTGCTCGATGTGGTAGATGACTAGCTGGCATTCCCAGTATATGGTTCAGCTATCTAAGTCTGTGCAAATGCAAAGACTGAAGAAGAGACCTCGCTTGGTAATCACTACCATCCCATCAGTGGTGTCCAAACATTCAGTTTGTCTCAGAGGATGAAAGAAGGCGTCTCAGAAAGCGGTCTTGACAATACGGGAGTCAGTGTCTGTTGGAGTATAAGCAGATGTGACGGATTTTTTGGTCTGAGTCGGTGGACCGTAACCGGTCCTACGTCTGACGGACAGATGACCGGATTCGGAGTTTCTAGGATGACAGTTTGACCTACGAAGTAAGAAAAAACAGGATTTCCAAGAAAGTACACACCCAGAGTCTAGGACGCGAAAATGACTCGTTCGGTAGTGTGGGACTTGCCTGACTCGACGACGCAGTGACATTCATAGTATACCCTGGCTACTGTTGAACGCAGTAAATGCAATATTTAGAGAGAGAAAACAAAAATTTTCGAACGTGTAGAATAGCACACCAACGATCACGATAAACCACTGGTTGTTCGGAGTGCTCTTTTTATGAAGGCACCTTTCTTAGTATCATTTCTTCGTTGGTCGGAAAGCAGCAGTTATGAAAAGAGTTCTGCTGTATGCCCAAAAGATCGTGTCACACTAGCCAACCAATCCAACGCTGCCAGCAGTGTGACATACAACCTTATGGGTGTGACCGTTTTTCGTGCTACTGCTCCGTCTTGGTCTGATTGGCGAGGCTGTACGGGGTAGGACCAAAGCCATTGTCAAAACAACCTCACAGAATAACACAATACGCAAAAACGATCACGACAACAAGGTAACCGAATAGTTCAGTAGCACCTACATTACAACGCTCGCATGATATCCATCATCTTGTGGTGAGTGGTATAAGCTAAAAAATTTCGACAACTTCCGGTTTAGACTTCTCTTTACAGATACGGAGAACAACGTATTATCACAAGTTCAAATAGGTGTGATGTGCATTTGCACCGGACCATTGAAACTACGTCACACTCGGCCGGCCTCAAACACGTCTGCACATAATTAACCTCGAGAAACCGCGTCTCGTGTCGAAATCTTTTTGAATTCGGCGTTGAATTGTGGGGCTGGGAAGCATGGAGGGGTAATTCAATATTACGTGATGAATGTAGGAAAATGCCCTTCTGAGAGCACAACGTCAGTACCGAAATGGCTGCGTGGCAGGAGATATACGGGCACTGTCAGTAACATCTGTCCATTGTGTTTCAGTGAGGAGACGGTCATGTTTTCAGGGTAACGTAAGAATTTTCGACAGCACACAGTCGCTAAAGATGGATTTTTATTCTGAAATTTGATAACTGTGACAGTCTGTTTGGATGAAATCGAAAACGCTCAGTTGCCATGGTCTTGTCTGGCTGCATAATGAAAGTTGTGCAAGCGGCGCTGAAACGGTAAAGACTGAACACACAAATGAGGATACATTCGTGAACAGCTAAACGATGCTTCGATAATAACAAAAACAATTCCCGTTTCAAACTTTGCACCAGACGATTATTATCGTCATTTGGATTGGTGTGTTGCATTGGCAGAAGTTAAACACCACCAGATGGTCTAAACATAAACAGGAACAGGGGATATTTGTTAGGACTTAACTGTAATATTACCAGCAAAAACAGTTTGTTATTTAATTTATGAGCTATCCTAAGCTTCCACTGTGGTTGGTAGATGATTCATTCGTCCGACGTACGCTGAATGGCTTGCGTCAGCTAACCGAGAGTCGAGTCCCTCATCATACAGACGTGTCGACATGTTCAATAACGAAAAGGAACATTCGCAACCGGGAGGTCCACAACATTTAGCGTTTGGAATAAATCAGCAGGGAAATTTAGACGGAAATCGCCAGTTCAATCATTAAACGATTCATAAGTACCTGATTAACGGACATTTGGCAAGTGAGACTTCTTAAACCCTGTATTTCCTGCAGCGTAAAGGCTGAAATCTCAACTATAAAAATCTACTACCACTACGATTCTGAAACCAAGGAAAATGAGGACGGGCAAGAATAGCTAATACTTCCGTGAAAAGCGTTACAACAGTAGCAGGTTTACTTAAGAACATGACCTGAAGCTTGCTGGCCAACATACCTACCTGCTCGTTTGTAGATTCGTACCAATCCAATGCGGTCTGGATAATGTTGCTCACAGCGGCTAGTGCATCGGATCGACTTTCCGCAGCATCATCACCAGTAGAGGCTACCATGTGCAACGCGATGCGCGTAGACATCACACCAGGACGGTGGAGCTGGGAATCAGGCAACAGTTGGGAGAAGAGGCCAGCGACAGCTAGAGCGCGTTCAGGTTTAAGGGAGCTGCTCAACTGATTGGTGACCCCGTAGCGCAGATTTAACTGAGCCAGTGCCAACAGCACGCCCAAGTCACGGGATCGCATGTCCGCTTGACCAGACTCTGAATTATCGGTGGTACAATAACTCTGTTTGGGAAAATAACATGATGGAGCATAAGACAGTATTCGCAATTGTATTCGTGACGAATAAAAAATGTGTAATGTGGCAAAAGAAGAGGTTGACAGATAAATCAGCTGCAAACGCAGGTGAATCGAAGATCTAACTGAATTAGACAAGGCGCTGCTGCTATAGACAAAACAGAGTGGAGCCTGGAAACAATGTATGCACTTCCACGTATGGGAGTGAGCAACCTCGAGACGACATAAGAGCGATAAAGATAAAATGAACAACGAGTAAGACAGAAATAGCACACTTTAAAGACAGAAAAAAACATTCACTGAAGAGTGTGCTCGGTCCATGTAATTGTGGTTCAAATTCCAGACAATGAATGAGATAATAAGACCAGCAATTAAAGGTTTTAAAAACATCCCACCTGTAAGGCAGCCATCGCCCGATCGTATTGTTTTTCTTTCAGTAGTTGGGAGACAAGCAACAGCAGAGCTCTCGAGGAACATGGATTTGACTGAAGAACATTCTTCGCCTTCACATGACAAGCGTCTGCCTAAATGAAAACACTGGACATAAAATAGGTACAAGCTACTCGAGAATAGCAAGTAAAAAGAGACTGACAAGAGATCCGATCGCAGCTGTTATTCACATTAAACCACCTTTCTGATGAAGCATCTACAAGCGTATAACAAGATACACCATGAGTAAATACATACATGAACAGCCGTGAGTTTATCTAAGAGATACGCTGGCTCAAGCCGTCACCAACCACAACAGTAATCAGGACTAACCCGGAAGAAAACTTCTAGCAAAAAGGACAAAAACTGAGAAAACAACATTAATTGACGGAACTAGTAACAGAATTGATGCAGAAACGCCTTTCATTACGGCATGTTGCTGCTATGTCGGGTAGTGTTCCAGCCAGTGACTGGAATGAACAGGAAGTCCTCAACCGCACAGGTGACACCTACACACTTCACTTGAGAGAACCGTTAGACATCAAAATCCGTGACCATGACATCATTTGATGATCTCACAAGCTGTCCAAACGTAGATCGTCCCAGTAAATTATGCAAAGATCAGGAAATGCCTACGTGATACACACAGCACGAGACAAACCACTGTAAACCGTACATTCATGAAACAGTGAAAAGTCGTGCTTACAAAAAAACGGAAACAAAAACGAATTTGCGAGAACTGTATGCGCAAGAAACAAACCTGATTAGTATGCCAATAAAACAAGCCTTGATTGATCAACATGTTTTCACGCTGTTTGAAAAACAGCTTGTGCTGCAGACCATCGATCGAAGCCATTTTAATACGTTTACGGCTGTCGAAAATATTCTGTTCTCTGTTGATGCAGACGGTATTGTTAGCAGCTACTGCAAGCAAAGCTGGATCAGCGGAACTGGATATAAAGTAAAATGAAGTTAGAGAGAGGGACGATGTGACGTCTTCAGTCAAGGAACGTCGAAGAGAATGGACACTTCTAAGCATTACAACACTAGGCGTCTGAAGTATTTACGACAGTGTGTGCACAGGCCGGCATACAAAAACAATAAGTAAACGATATCGTGACGAACTTAAACCGGAATAGGAGAACAGATGACAGTACAAACAGTCGGCTCCATTGAACAACATCGAAGCGGTCGACAGCTGCTTTGTTCCTGTTCTGCCTCATCAGCATCATGTATTCCATGGAACTGAACCCACGGTTCGTGAGTAAATATAAGATGGTAATCCAGACACCTGTCCACCAGACCATGGAGTCGTGTCCAATAGAACTGAAGAGAGGTATGTGTATAATTTTGTCCAACTGTTGCGCTTCCACTTCTTATAAGCTAGCCGGAACACGAACAAGGTTAAGGAGGGGTTCACATACCATCCAGCAATCTCGTTTGTGGGTCAACCACAAGCAGCTGATCGATTTCAGTCTATTGGAAAGAAAGTGCAACAGCTGAGGGAAGTTGAGAAAATATTTGATGTAACTGTGTGCAAGTGGCTTGTAGTTCCTAGTGTGTATTTAAGCTGCTGACGTCAAATTTCTTCGATATAGTATCAAGATCCCACAGACCTCTTTCAAGCCAGATTCTCCATCGGTTCCCGGAATCTCATAGGTTGTTGTCAGCCCAACGATAAATGGATCGAGCAGCTAATGAAAGCTATGGTTCTCGAACAAGAATCAGACTACGTGTAAAATCCTTAACCAAGCCATACGGAATGGATTAATCAATCAACATCATGCGGCTGTAAAGCAAAAACAATAAGATTAAAACAATTCAGTGGTGGGTAATACAGAATCTGTGACCAACTATAACAATAGTCTGGAAGAACACCTTAGACAGTAGACATTAAAAAAACGCGGATGTGAGAACAAAAACAACAGACCATGTATTATGAGATAACTCAACAAGTATGACACTGTGGAAATTATATATACTTGAAAGGAATCAGAGGAAATGCGTGAAAACCAGTTTCAGCTGTCGTTAAGTCCTAAGCAGCTTGTAAAATGAAAACGATTAAAAAACGTCCATTTGGTATAAAATATCGCCGAACAATAACGAAATTTACCGATTGCGCATTACGGACTGATAAATCTGATTAGCGGCCTCTTCCTTTTTCGCCAGTTGAAGAAGATAGGCTTGTTGCGTCCTGTTGGAAGCAGAAAAGTACCGCATAAACGAAACAAGAGAAGAGGATGAAACAGAAAACATTTCGACCATGCTGATGTGAATTGGTCGTATAATTAGGCTCTCCGAATGTGACAATATGATTTGCGTATGATAATGATCCCAGCAGCTAGCTGGTTATGACTTTGGCCTTTAAATGTGCGACTACTACGAATAAACCAAAGAAGTGGGAACGGTCGGACAAAACGCGGTTATATATATATGGCGTTTTGTATTACACCACTGATTACATATGAATAAATGTGTGGGAAAGTAATCAAATGAGCATACAGCTCATAATGGCAGCAGGCTGCCTCTGAGATAAGACGTTGATCAGTGTAATTACGTGCAAAAAATGAGCCTTGGTCGCCAGTTGTCAGACAGTGACCAGGCATGAAGTTGATAACCTGCTGATCGAACATAGTTCATTAACTCTAAATTTTCACAACTGTATCATCTTAATTTGTTTAGACAATTACCTGAACGATTTCTGATACGTCAACTACTACTACCCTGAACTGTGCAGACCGGAAAAAAAGTTAGCCTTCAAGTGAGCCGTTATACAGCATGGAGTACACATCATCATCATCATCATCATCATAACAGTCATGAGCCTGACCAGAAGGTACTGTGGCTCGGGCCGCCGCTCCTCTCAACAGTGACGTGGAATATCCTAGAAGAAAAGGTTACTAAGAAGGTTGAGAATTAATAAAAGAAGACTAGGCGGAAGAACTAGAAATAGTATGAATACAGGTACGCCATTGACTGCGACACATCGCCTTCTCGGATAGCGTCTCTAACCAGCGGTTTGGGTGATCACGAGGACCCCATCCAGGCAGGCGACACCTACCTACTTTGCTCAATGGAGCAGTCAAGGTCTTCAAATTTCGTGACCACGTTGTTGTTTGACCACCACGCGGTTTTACCCAATTGTTGGTGGTCTCAGTATATAATGTCCGGTACGGTAAACGCTCAGCTGGCATACAGAGAACATGACCCAACCATCTCAAGCTGTGCAGCGTAATTAGTTGACCAATTGATCGCGCATCCCGAGCATTCCGGAATACGCGCCGGCGAACGGCCACATTGCTCACGCAATCAGTCCACTTAATATGGGCCAATTGACGGAGACAACGATGGTCAAACACAGCAAGTCTGTTGATATTTTCTTTGTGAACAGGCCACGTTTCCGAACCATAAAGCAAAATGGAGCGCACACAGGCATTATATACCCTTCCTTTCAGTGACAACCGGACGTCTTTTCGACGCCACAGATGATGCAGTTTGGCAAAGGCAACTCGTGCCTTTGCTATCCTTGCTGATATCTCATCAGCAATATTACAGGCTGACGAGATAGTGCTACCCAAGTATGTGAAACTGTTCACAGTCTCAAGCGGATTACCTGCAATAAAGAAAATGGAGTACACACACACTTTGCGAGTTCAACCTTGCACAAGAATACCGCGGTCCTACCCACCGTTGATCACGATAGTAGCCCAGGAAAAAACATTACAAAATAAGCGAAACTATACAAGCACAATACTGAAAAGTTATGAAGATGGGTCAAACGTTACGAGCGTAAACAATTCACTGGTTGCGACAGGCTACTGTATCCGACAGCGTTTCCAATCGACAGGGTACATGGTTATGAAGCATGCAACCCAGAAGGAGACACCTATGCACCTTGTGCAACAGAACAGTGGATGCGTGTACAGTCAGCAATTGCCCCACCACTTAGTCGTCTTATAGTTTCATGCAACAGTCGGTAGTCGCACCGAACAGAACGTAACGACAGCCGCATAAACGGTGTGTTTCCAGTACCCGCATCATCGACTGCGATAGTGAAGACTTTTTGATGCACAATCAACTCATTTGGTAGAGACTAGGTGATGCAGACGATCGCGGTCCATCTACTACACTTCACACGAACTTTCTACAGGAATAGGATACGTTACCAGATCGTAGAGCAGAAGTGAAACCAACTACTCAGTGCACTTTCCTGAGGTAGATAACCGGAATCCTTGCGAAAGTAAAAATGACAAAGGTTTGCGCATGTACCACATACTCACGATATCCCCATAGACACACTATCAACAGTACTACAGACTGGTATTAAGTTACCCAAATAGGTGGAACTATCAAGTCACAAAAACCGTCTGTGTACAAAAAGTGAGGTCAGAACCAAACCTATGTATATATTTAAGATAGACGCAGGCAGCCCGTACTATTCATCATCACCAACGTTTTCAGCTCTGAGTTGCACCCACAGACGTTATGGCTAGATGTGCTGTTGGTCTGGTTAATGGTTCACGAAGAGGTAGAGTGATAAATAAGTGCAAGCATATATAGAGAAAGAACAACAGAACTTCAGGAAAAGTTAATAGTAAATAACCAGGTGGATACAGGCTTATCATTGATTACGATAAAACGCCAAGTCAGAATGTTTTCAACCAACGTCGTGAATGCCGCGAATGATTGTATATAGATATAGTAATTTTGGTGTTCAGGTCTCTTCCTCTTCTCTTTCTTTTTCCTCTTTCTCTCTGTACAAGGTTTGCGTTTTTGTCCACGGTTGTGTGACAGTGAAGTATCAGCGAGAACCACTGATATGTTGCCATCAATGACAATGATGATGAGACGACACTCATAGCACTCAGCACGATGTTCAGGACATTCATAACACGTGATCATATAACCACCTTGCGGTTTCTTCTAACAAGCAGTCACAACATATAAATAAACAGAGAACGACGGAGGACGGAGAAGTAACAAGAAGAGAAGGAGTGAACAAAAAGTAATGGAGCTTCAGAAAAAGAGAACCAACTACTTCGCGGATACACGCTCGCCACCGATTGTGATAATGCTATGCCAGAGAGCGCTTCGAACTAACGGTATGGATGTTCGCGAACTCTCTAACCGAATAGTCGGCACCTACTAATCTTATTCAGTAAGGCGGTCAACGTTTTCACAGTCCTTGACCACGTCATCGCCTGGCTGCCTTGACGTCAGGTCAACCTTCGTTCAATTGACACCCTATGACAGCCGGCAGCGGCATCCGAAGTATTCAATAAGACAGATGATTAGCCCGCATCCTTAGTGTATGGTGCAACCATCTATGTATGTGGGTACTTAAAGAGTGTGTGCATGAACTCATTTCCAAACATCAGCCTTTCAGCCACTGTTAACTCGTTAGTGCTATTCGACGCGAGCGATCAAACAGGGGCATCCATGGCCAACTGACTGAAGACAGTTCGCGTCTTCCACCCTAAGTGGTTGTGTCGCAGCGTAAAATAATACGGTCTTGTGTACGCGATCCTCAACCTCGAGAAGGAGGCCCTTCTAACTCCAAAGACGTCCTAGATTAATGAATACTGCTCTATCTTTGAAGATGTGATCGTTGATTTGTTATACTTCCGCCAATGCCGATACAACTTCCCAAGTGCACAAACCAGTTAACAACCCCTACAATCTTACTATCCAGTAACAAATCTAAGTAATCAAAGCAGTTTCACGGAAGCGTTTTGCACCTTAAGGCTGCAAAACGCATTTCAAAGTTCCAGCAGAGTGCGAGATATTTGTGATGCCCGGAAATTGTCTTTTGATTCTGATAGACACCGGGTGCATAAACCCCGGTAGAACACTTGTCGTATCGATTTGTAAGCCTAACAATCGCCTACATACGGTTTGACTGGCAAAGCGCCAAGTGAAACAATGATGTGTCCGTTGTCTAAAGCCAGCACTGGTTGAAAATAGGCCGTGTTCGATGCAAATGTGCAACAAGCTCCACCATCATCCGAGCGATGTAACATTAACATAAACTCGAACCTGAACAAGACTCGTTATTGTCCGACCTTGGGCTACATGCCTCCGGAAAAAATAGCCATATCAGAAATATGCATCAAGAGGGTAGTTAGATCCAAGCACAAATTATTCTTCACAGGAATGTCGTTAATTACCTTGGACAGAGGCAGACAGATTATAAAAATTTCTGAAGATTTTGCATCCAGAACGGGTCTAGAACCTGTCAAAAAAAACATAACCTTAACGGGAATCCGCTAGTACGGTGGTGGCCGCCGTGACAACCACATCGACTCCAGCCTGACCACCATGGAGCCACCTGAAGTGCAATCAGTTTAAAGTGGACAATGAAAGTACCGTCGATTCTACCCGCTAAGTACTACCGTGAAATATGATAGATGTCGACGTTCAATGCGGCGCAAAGGCCGAAGGCACTTCTATCAACTCTCACTCTAGGTCTACGGAAGGGACGATGGAAACTGGAGGATGGGTGATAGGAGATGAAACGTACAGGAACAGTGTTGCAGTGATTAGCAGCGTCCGTTGCGGGATCTGCAGAACAGTTACCAGAAAAGAAGACTGGGACAGGTTTAGGAGTAAATTAAATAAGAGAGTGAAACCAACAGTAGCACATTTTCGCCCATCCAGTTTGCCGTAATTAGTATATAGGATGACCCGGTTTGAGAACGACACTGCATCAAACATTCCTGATTAAGCCCGGATCAAAACCAAAGAACAACTGAGATTCTGAACCAAAGCTTTAGGCTCAAAGGCCTGTACCGCAGAGCGCGTGGATGACAATAGACTAGAACTAGTGTCGCTCCCTCCGCAATAATTTGTCAGGCTTCTTATAACTCCTAAACCAGAAGACCAGACCACCATACACTAGTTTGCATGACTCTGTCGGTGTGTCCACCACAAAGTCTAGTTAGGACCAATGAATTGTCAAGATGTGAAAACTCACACCGCTTCGAAGTATGACAGGCAATAACCGACAGGGACAAAACTATGCCAACGGTAGGGCAAGCAAATGTCATAAACTTTTCTAACGGTCAGGAAAAACAGAACGTTGACAACGTTTAAGAATAAAGCCAAAGCATAACTCTGTCATCATACGAAATCAACGCCAAAGTCCTACTAAACAGAAAGGCCCATGGGAATGTAGGCCATATAGATGGAAACGTAAGTATGGTATACACATACTTCAGATAATATGTAGACTGCGCTAAATCACCAAACTCATAGGGGTGATCTGCATGTGATCCAGCCTGAACTCTTCAGTTGTACGATATTGTTATACAATCCAATTGGTTTAAATCACTTGCCGCAGGCAGACTGCTTGGGACTGGATTGTTCTACCCAGATAGGTAACATCAAATTGAAATCGCAAGCTATGGGTAAAATTTGATCGATATCTGAGGATGACTGATTGTCTACGTTCCGAAGCTTTCGCGAATCACAAGAAGTTTGTGCGCAAGATAATTAGGATGTTGAACGAAAAACGAGAAGGTTCAATAATCCGACCAGTAGTTATCTATTAAACCAATGTATGAAATTTCCGAATAATTCAATAAAGTATCACAGTATGCGACTGGGTCACCAAATGTAAAGATAGTGGAAATACCGGCAAATACAATGTTTTGAAAATGACACCCCTAACACGTTCTGCATAACATTGCAATCGTCTGTCACGTCGATCATCTTTTCACTGATTCTGTTGC
Source organism: Paragonimus heterotremus (assembly GCA_013368495.1). Taxonomy (NCBI): domain Eukaryota; kingdom Metazoa; phylum Platyhelminthes; class Trematoda; order Plagiorchiida; family Troglotrematidae; genus Paragonimus; species Paragonimus heterotremus. The sequence continues at coordinate 107,653 of LUCH01000550.1, forward strand.
ACTCAGCAACTGCAATGCCATAGTAGAGCAGAATTACAGGATAGTGTGTAGTGTTAATGTAGTCCGTTAGAGCTCAAGAATACCGGCAACCCCGTCCTGAGTTATCCATTGGAAACACGCTGGCAGTCTACCACGTTAGTTCATAAACCGACGTGATGTATCTTTGATCGCTCATTGAACTGATGATTCATACAACCGCTCGTAGCCACAGCTGTGCACAAACAGTCTTCCAGTACCTTCAACTCAAGCGATAGATTGCCGTCTAATGTCACTAACATGCTGAGAAACAAAGACGTCATCATCACAGACGGCAATATGTGAGTGAAAATTGCATAATGGACACAGATAAATACATCGGTTCGCTCACAACATATGCGAGTATAAAAGTGAGCATCGCCAACAGCCGCCATCTGCCATGCACTCAAGAGTAGCTTGTTGACAAGAAGAATCTCGCTAAACCCGTTGAAAGTTCATTCACCTGATGGGTGCTAATTCGGCATCAACTTCGTCTTCCGTAACTTCAGGATCTTCCGAAAGAGCTTCGCGGCATACCTCTAGTTAAAGAGAAAACAGTTAACACAATTATCATTCAAAATCAAAGGAAACAACTTTCAGCCTCTTTCAGCAGCTTTTCAGCCATCATACTGTCTCCTCTTCCAACAAAGTGACAGGCAATATTGAATTTGGCCTCATACATTTCCGGGTTAATGTCAACCTCCTGAAAGTGTGAACTAAATCTAGTAAAAAGAAACGTACAATCTCTTCGTCACTGAAACATGAGGCGGCCGCAGCGACTGCAGCCAAATTGGTGAGTCGCTCCTCGCCAAAGTCATCCTTAAAACTAGTTGTGACAGTATTTACATATTACTTGAGAATTCCGGATAACTTTGCGCAAACACGCGTATGCTTCCTGAAATTCTTCTTTGCGATAATGCTTAAGGGCACCAAAGATTAGTGGAACCAGGACTCACTACTTGGGTCTTCAGCTCCAGTATTCGTAAATCACTCGGGTCAGCATCGAGTAAGGTTTTCGCAGATTCATTTATTCGATTTAGACGATACTCTGCATATGCCTTTTCAAATAACACATGTCTACTTTAATTAAAATTATCATTGGCAACTGACTTTGTAAGGTCAGGAAATTTCTTAATTGTGCTAAGACACTCTTCATGCTTCTCTGAACGTATCAAGGCAACAACTTTGCACTGGAGAGCCTTGTGTTCGGTGGGATGCTTTGAAAGAACTGTAAACGGGAGGGGAAATGCAAGTAATTAACATTCGCATTTCAAGTGTACTCAGAAACGAACAAATCAGAAGTGTCACCAAACGTGTGCTGGATAAGATGACATGCAAAACAGAATGTTCGGAAGCGCGAAACAAAATCTGAAATACACACTAAAAAAGAGGTGTAAAGGATGATTTGTAAGCAGTTGATGTAGAAGAAAAGAGAACATCTCCCAGATACAGCACCCTTGCACATACACTGGTTGAGAAATTATTCATCCAGAATGAATGAAACAAGCCGTTTTGTTATTTCCCACCTATCCGGATCGATGGGCTATGTGACGTATTAAAATATGCTCGTTCAAACAATCACCACATCATTTGATTCAACAAAACGTTATGGAGCTCGGTATATCGTCAAATAGGATAACCTGGCGATTGTTTAAAGAGGAAGGCAAGCTAGGAGCATGACTGGGCTACAGGAAGTTAAATGACAGAGGACGCGCGTAGAGACTCACCGATGGATGACACAACGATCGTACGCACATTACCATAATGCGAAAACAATGAGAAAGTCAACACAAGAGCTTCTACTTGATGAACTAAAAAGAGGTAGGTGGTATTTCTGGACCAATTGTATGACCTAAAAGGGCTTACTGCATTACTATTGTCGGTCTAGAATAATCACACGTTCTGGGGTGATAACCTTCTGACAAGCCGATAGTCCTTCATGGAAGTTAAACCGTCTCACAATTAAAACACTGTTCTGTTCAGTGCGAATTCACAATGTGTTGATTACCTTCTTCTTAAACTGTGTTCCGTCAGGCAGGAATGACTGACACAACAAACTTATGAAAATGAAGTAGATATTAGTATTTATGCTGATGACGCCCTACTTTCACTTGCAGCTCGGTTGTTTGTTTGCAAGGTGTAGGCGCCTTGATGTTGTATGTCAGAATGCAGACGTATCTATTTCTAATGACTAGGTCCCATCCCTTTTTTCTTCTCTTCCCAAACAGGGTTTGTTTCTTCTTTTTCATGGTTGTGTGGCAGTTAAGCACCAGTGTGAACCACTGATGTACTGCTGTCTATGATGATGATGATGATATAAAACCTTCCTAAGCCACGAAGTGAGTACACGCTGTTGGAACTGTCCAACGCCGTCTCATTTCCACAACTGAATTACGTCCAACAACGAAGACAAATATTCAGCGTATTGATCCTGTGTGCTAGGATCGATCTTGGAAAATTGCAGAGAAAGGGGCCGCAGGCTAGCGAGTCACGAAATGGAATGTCTTTTAGTTTCGAAGTGATCACAAAGTAATAGCCCAACCAACACAAAAGTAGATTGAAAATTAGAAGTAACAAAAACGCATACGGGAGTGTCACTATCACAATTATTGTTTGTTCTAATTACTACCTGATCATGAACACTTTCCCATCCACTAGTGTACAACAGATGATTTATGTAGACTGAGCTCCGGAAACCACTGTCAATGTTTCCCAAACAATACGCAGCAGTTCAGTTCTGGTTTCCAGGTCTCGATTGCCTATTTTCTCGATAACAGAACTTTTAAGGTTAAAACCGGATCAGACCTTTCGTCTCCCTCTTTCACTTCTGCGGGAGTTCCTCAAGGGTCAGTGCTAGGTCCTCCTCAACGACCCTCCGGAAAATATTTCCAGCAACTGTCCTATGTGTCAACGACCTGAATATCTGGAATGCCACTGATTCCAGTGCGCTACATATTGAACCTGACGCGATTAAACGCTGACCGTATGACTAAAGTCTCCCAATAAATGATAATAAGTGTGCTGACGTCACACGGTAGAGATTCTGGCAATGCCTTCATGATTCAGTGCGTTTGGCACAGCATATACCATGAAAATCTGTCTGAATAAAGGTCTGGGCATCTGGTTGTCGTCTACCTTGTAATTCGCGTATCACCATGAGATAGCGGCAAAAAAAAGATTTGCCGCTCTTATGAACAAGGGAGGGGGACGGTCGGAAGCTCTCAACCACTAACCAGTATCCTAGACTTGCGTACTTGGTAAAGTAATGGAGCGGCTGATAGTCCGTCGTCTCTAGGGGCATCTGGACCAACTCTTGACTCTCAGCGAGAGATAGCACGAATTCCGAAGGGTGCGATCTTGCTTGACAAACATCCTGCTTGCCAGAGAGCGAGGGGTGGAAGCAAGAGTGAACGGCAAAACTCTGGAAGTAGTGTTTCTCGACTGCAACAAGGCTTTCGACAGAGTGCCGCATAATCATTTGCTCACCAAGCTGTTGGCGTACGCTGTCAGCTCGTCTGGAAAGCAGACTTCCTCCGTAGTAGGTCATTCGCTGTAAGGGTCAATCAACAGTTATCTTAATGGCTGCCTGCCCCAAGTGGTGTATCACAAGACTCAGTGCTCGAGCACTTGCTGTTTTTGGTTTACACTGATGATCTATTGGACCAGTTGCAGTCGCCTGCCCTCGTCTTCGCTGACATGAAAGTGTGAATGACAGTCTCTCCAGGCGAGGATAGCGATATAATGCAAAAGGACGTAGATACGGTTTCAACATGGACAGTTCAGTGGAGCTTGCCTTCAAACCCACAAAAATGCTCCTTCATGCACCTGGGAGATATTAGGGATGTTAAGGCATATCATGTTGGAGGTCACCTGTTAACATAATGTAATACAGAAAGTGACCTCGGGGTGTTGCTGTCTGACACCCTCAAAACGCAAACTCGCACAACATAAGCTTGTGTTAAAGCTAGGAGAGTGCTTGGGGCTATCCGTCGATCCTTTGCTAAAGTGTCCATGGAGGCCTTTTTTACTCTTCTCGTCTCATGTTCGTTCGAGACTAGAGTACGGCCACGCCGCAGTGTTCCCCTGTATACAAATTGAGGCATCTCAACCTGAAAGAGTACAGAAGGCAGCCACACAAATGGTTGTTGGGATGAGGGGCTTCTCCTATAACCGGCGGCTAGAGTATTTGAACATGTACCCTCAGAGTTACAGGCAGCTCCGCGGTGACCTTATTGTGATACGCCGCATTTTGGGAGGTGACAAAGACGATGAGCTCAGAGCAGACGTTCTCCTCCGAAACGAACATAGATTCTGAGGTCATTCACTCACGATTCTCAAGCAACGACCGGGGCGACTTCATGTCGTATTTCAACCGTCACGGCGGTCCGTCAATAGTTGGAATGCTCTACCAGCGCAGGTGGTATTAGCACCCAATGATGTGGTCTGTAAGCGACTCCTAGATGTACATATGATGGAGCGCTGGAGAAAATAGGATAGTTAACGCCCTGCTTATCCTGATGTCGAGAAGCTCAGTGAAGAGTCTCACACAGCTGGCGACTCCTGCCTTCTATCAATGAACAATGAAGTAAGATTAGGCGAACTTTCCCCCGACATAGATAAGGGCGTTTCAAACGCTTTACAGGGTTTATATAAGACCATTCCTCGAGTATGCTCATCGGGTCGTGCATACCGGCTTGAAAAAAAGAGATTAGCGGATGAGCGTGTCCATTGTGCAGCTACCAAACTAGTAACGAGCATAAGAAATGTTCGTACGAGTCCCGACTTGAATTTCTCGATTTGAATCCACTTGAACTTCGACGACGACGTAGGGATTTAATTCCCTCATACTTTTCTTTTTGCTGGAACTGGTTTAACAGAATAATACACAGTCTGTAGTCACTATCGAAAACCAATCGACAATGAAAAACAAGGACTCAGCGCGTTGACCCTCGTGTATTCATGTCGACCCTGGAAAGTAGTGTACGAAAAAAGCACGTCAAGCTAGCGAGGCACGGAGGAAGTTGTGGTTGTAGCCTCGGGACGGATATTACGAAAAGGATGGCTTGACTAAAACAAAAGTGGGTGAAAAACCAAAATCATCCAGTGTACAATTGAATGCGACCATCCGAAATATCATTTACTATAGTCGGTACACTTTAGAGCAGGTCCCGTTGAATAATTCTTTATCATAGCGAATGATGACGGCCGGCAAGGACATAACAAGAAGCTTTTCAAGATTTGTCCTCGGACTTTCTCTAGGTAGCAGTTCTTTTCTTATAGTTATTAACCCTTGGAACAGCCTTCTTTCTGAGGTCGTTAGCAGCGCTTTTAGAGATCGCTTTAAAACACTGCTTGATTTTTATTTACTTAAAAATCCATTATGCAAGTAATCCAATTGTTCATGGTATTTACAGTAGTCTCCAAAAGCAGGGCAACACCCTAATTTCAATGATTGCATTTCAGATCAGCAGACACTCGCTTGACATTGAGCAAGAAAAATCGACTGGATTTGGGAACCTTGGGTCTCTGCCACGAACCAGTGTATTAATCGCTGAACGCATGCATGTGTGCATGCATACGCAAACAGGCCAAATCAGTCAGACCCAATTACTTGAAGCAACTTTTAAGAAAAATACAAAATACGATTAACAGTGCGGATTGTGGCTTCGGTAAAAGCAACACCAGATCGGACGAAATCAACAACACAAACAGTGAATGAGAGCAATATTACAAGTGAACTATAAAAAATCCCCAAAACAGAACACATAAAGTCCCAGAATGGAGACTCACTTTTGGTCGCGATATTAACCACCTTATCATATGCTTGAATGCTGCACGCTCTACTAAGCTCGGAATACGCAGATCCCAAATCAAATGGTTTACGAGCAGTCATGCCACGAACGCAACAACTTTTTCGGCACGGTCGCAGATAGCGGTCAAAAATGAACCAATCACACCTGAGAACCTACTTGAGCTGAAAACTATCCGTAGGGAGTAAAATCTGTCGTCAAACAGCGAATTTACAAGAGATCCATGAACGCATGGCAATATTTTAATGGTATCGCTTGAGAATTTGAAAAACGTCGGTTTTTGTGACAAAAATGATCACGGGCGTCGAAAAGCTTGTTTTTACCGACGGTTTAATGGTTTGTCCTTCATGTGCTGCCAATATTGAAAATATTAACAGTGGGTGTTGGGATGGGCTGAAAAATATCGGCAGGAAGTAAATGCTTACATTAGGAGACAGTGAATATGTGAGTTTCGAAATATTCTGAGTGGTAATTGATGGAATAGTTTAGAAAGCATGAAATGTGCCCATTTTGCTGTAGGTAATTGGTTTGTTTTAATGTTTTTTCCCTGGAATAAGCACATACAGAACACCGTGTTCCTGCATATATTTTTCCAAAAAACTTCGAAACTCCTGGAAGCTAGAAAATTCTCGATCCTCGAATAGATTTATGAATCCCTGAAGGTAACCCATCACATGAAATTGAGTTTGTAAACAATAAGTCATCTATCAGCACGGTTGACTACTAATCGAACAGGCACTTCACATGCAAACGCATATGGACCATCACAAGCTGAATATTATTCGTAGCGAGTGAAATCTGTCGTAAAACAGTGGATCTATCAGGGATCCGTGGATATCTGACAATATTTCGATGGTATCCTTCAAGAAGTTGAGTATCATCCGCTTCTGAGACAAAAATGTTGACAAAAGTTGAATGGTTTGTTTTGACCGACCGTTACTGGGGGTGTCCTTCATTCCGCGCGAAGACTGAACATATTAATGTTGGGTGTTGTGATCGCACTTATGTGTTTACATGTGAAGTGTCTGTTTATGTTCGATTAATAGTCAACCGTCCCGTGTTGATAAATGACCTATCGTTCACAAATTCGATTTCATGTGATGGACTATCTTCAGGGATTCATAAACCTATTCGAGGATCGAGAATTTTCTAGCTTCCTGGGGTTTCGAAGTTGCTTGGAAAAATGTATGCAAGAATATACCGTTTTGTACGTGCTTGGTTCAAGTAAAAATTCAACCAGTGGACGTTTGAAGTGTGATAATGTGAGTGTGAGTACTACTGAGGTTACGTGGTGGATGGCCTACCGGTATACCAAGTACAAACGACGTAGGAGCTAAAGCCGCCGATTACGACATGTTTAGTGAGTTGAGTTCACTTACTTTCAATTACTCAGTTCTCGTGATACATGCTGCCAACCACGTTTCAACGTCGCTAGAATAAGAGCGACGTTGGTTTTTAGCTCTTTTACATCGGAAAATAACCATGACCTAACTGCCTTGCTGTACGATGCACACCCAACAAATCGTCGGCTCACTACAAGCGAAATGAATGATTTTAGGCACCCGTTCGAACACAACGTTCCAACTTCGAAGTTAAGGCAGTATGTTGGGTACGTTTAGGGCAAGCGTAGAGCGACAACGGATATTTGCAACATCTGTTATCGTTTGAAACTTCCGACGATAAGTAAGTTGGTTTGTGTGCATTGATGTTGCAGAAAACCTAAACCAAATTCTCGACCACATAGAGAAAAGCGGCGTATTACGCGTCATCAAAGACGATGGTAATAGATACACGAGCATACGCTTCGCGCAGAAGGGGCAAGTACAGTTGTTCAAGCGTTTTTCCGATGTGGTCAACGTCGACGCCACGCATGGAGCCATTCGCCACAAATGGGTCCTATATCAGTTCACATTTGCGGTTGTAGTTTGGAGCCACATAAATTTCTTGTCACAGACGGGATGGATCACGGAAGACCAGTGATGTATGACTACGTCCGGAGTGAATAGTACGTTTCCATTCGTCGATTGTTTGAAATATTTTCTTATGTGATGGGGGATCACATGCCTGTCAAAACGGATGTGATGGACAAAATGGCGGCCAAATGCGAGCAGCGCAAGTCGTATTTGGGTGTGACATAACGCTACGTTATTTCCATGTTCGAGTTGCCGTGAAGAAACACTAAAGTTGGTATCCGTTAACCCTGTAATCTCCATTTAGAACAACTCATTTAGAAGTCGCCATTTGTTTCATCGTATGCCAATTATAGATTACTTAGAAGAGTGAGTGAAAATTTTTGTCTATTTATGTTAAGGGTTCAACCGAGATGTTGCGTTGATCATACACAGACGCAAAGTTTATGAAATGACTAAGGTGCGATTGGCAATTATCCGTTTCACGGGATTCGCCTTGAAGGTCGTTCAAAAGGCAAAACTGTCCTTTTGGCGGGAATCCTCGATTTTTAAATATTTTTTTGAAATTTTAAAATCGACATTTCAGACAAAGTACCTACAATACATCAATTGTAAATAAGTGTCGTTAATAGAAAAATTGGAATGCATCGAATAAGTTCCAAAAATATTGGCTTGGCGCTGAAAAATTTTTTCTCCATTTTCGCGGAAATATCCCGTTATCGGCGTTATCTCAGTTTCTCAAGTTTTATAAATGAAATCATTGCAATGTTCGAGATAAACTGCGTCATTTTGTAGCCTGAGAGTGCTTAATTTTACGGCGTTTCGAAGATATGGTCGAAATGGAAATATACGACCATACAGTGTTTGCTTTG
>LUCH01000550.1:141241-166672 GCA_013368495.1 Paragonimus heterotremus
TCTCATTGGGAATTTGTTTACAAGTTGTTAAAAGGTGGCGTGCAAAAACTTCACCACTGTCTGTAGAGTTTGGGTCGGCATCAAATCGGTCCGGTCGTAGCAGACGATCCGTCGTATATGTGATTGATTAAATTGTAACGAATAGACTTGCGAGAAGTAACCGAGAGCGCAGAGAAGACAACGCCTGATAGAAAGGCTTTAATCAATCAGAAAACGAGGCATGTGATCTATAACATAACGAATAGGAAAGGTAGATTACGATAATATATGGAGGGATCAGTATGATAGGGAAGAGGACAATATGATGCAGAAATAAAATATGACAGTAGCTTGGCTAGTTCAACAAGCGGAGACGCCTACTTTCAGAAAGGATGACGATCTACATCTTAGTTGATGCTATAAACGATTATGTGAAGACGCTGTCGTACTAATTACCCTGCATATTGGCAGATGCAGCATCGAGACTGGTAAGTCCTGTGGAACCCATCATCCTTCGAGACACCCGCTTTTACTTTGAGAATGAAAGACATGAAACGGAACAGGCTTTTAAGATCTAGGAGAAATCGGATTATGAGTTGCTGCTGATAGCTGAAGCAGTCTCCTCGAATAAGAGCCATGCATCGATTTTGAATACGAACGTAGGACTCTCAATCAGGTCAATTCCCAGATATCCTAAAGATCATTCAGGCCTTTCTTTTATTGTAGATCGATTTGGTTGTTCAGCTGTTCAGTTGACAGGGAGGTTTTCGAGGGTTTAGTCAGATACAGGGATATGCTAACATCAACAGCTTTATTAAGACTATCGGAAAGCTTTACGCACGTGCCATCGATAGAACAGAATTGGTCAGGGATTTCCCATATCAAAGGTAAGAGATATGACCTGAGACATTCTGCATTCCTCCTTCTGAAGTTTCTTTGTTAGGTTTCCACTGACCGAGTGAGTTCAGTACTGCGGACGAGGTCGAACATAATGCAAGCCTGGTCACTTAATTCGTCCACAGTTCTTAGACCAAACTAATGCTTTAGATCGCTTCCTAAAATATTCCTCTGGTCCAAACGATCCCTACGTGGGGACAATATTCCATGAACCTGAGCGCGCCGATACGAGTGTGTGACAGATGCTTTAAAGCATCTGGAAGAATCGTAATTATGTCCTGCTGAGTTATTCAATCAATCAGAACCATACTGTTTGTCTTAGAATGACTACGGACTTTTGCTTTTTTTACACTTCATGTTTCCTTTATATCAGACAGTTTGCTTGAAACTATCCACCCCACAGGCTTACCGATCTGAATCAACTCCGACCTCTTGCACTTTATGGCTTTCAACTTCCAACCTGTCGGACTAAGCTTTTGACACGAAAGGTTGCCAGCTCTTTAGCAGTTGTGAAAAGTGTGATTAATCGGATCCTACTGTATACCATGGAAGTGGTTTGTTCTTCCTCATTAGTTGGTTTAAAGTGAAGATGCGTTTTGTGGTTGTTGGAGTTCCAGACGATTCTAAGAGCTCACTGGACAAGCAAATGAAGTTCACTAACTCTGCCCTGTTCACCTTGGAAAATAAATTGAACTCTGTACTTCCACTTGGAAGACCCTTTTAACATTCACGTTATACTAAATAAGGTAACATTTAATGTTACGTCATTGTATCAGTGCTCATTCTGCAGTGACTATTGCACTTCCGAAATGGAGGATTATGCGCAGCCCCAGAAAACTTCTTCCCGTTGAAGTAAATGAAGAAACGATTAAGAAAGTAGCGATTGTTGCATTCTGACATCAGTTGCATCTATTGCTAGACGACCAATTTGCAGTAATTTACAAAACATATCGATGAGATTGTATTTAGTTACACGGATTGTAGGAAACAGCTGTTCAATAAAGCAAAAACCTTCCCGAGATGACAGTTTGTAATCAATCTAATAATATCTGCCTAATTTTTACTTCGCAATGTAAATACCAGTTAAAATGACGGCAATCAACTTTAAGGTATCCCTTTTTAATTGATCGTCCATTGCCGGAACTTTTGCTTTACTTGACTCTTATAATGGGTGCACAGCTGAGAAACTCGAAAACGGCTTTATGCTCAGTCTTCGTCACATCTTGGCGTACTACTTGTGAATAGCCGAGCAATTTTGACTTGCGGGGGCGGCCCCTATTATCAGTGTTTGTCAAATTATCTAACAGGAGAAGTTTTGGTGTTGAATATAAATGGTCGAGCAGAACAATAATACTAATAGATATACAAGTGATTTCGTTGAAATATCAAGTGATGCAACTCATTGACGGTATATCAACCACAATGAACAGCCACAGTCTTTAAAACTGTCGAGGTTCGTGGAGAAGAGTAACGGTAGAAGAGGAGGCGCGTCGCTCGTGGAGAGGTTAATTTTGTTGCGAAGGACTGTAGTAAGCGAGCATGTTGCGTTTTTAGTACTTAGCACGGTCCACTGGATCAAGGAAAAGGCGCCCGGCACTCGTGTTACTAAAACAATACCTCGGGTACAAGCAAGGAAATCACATGACTATATGGATAGTACAAAATAATTAATATGCCCAGGGAACTGTATATTATAAAGTCTTTTTTACATGTAACTGTGTGGATTTCGTGAACCATCCTTAATTTCCGTGCATGGCTTATTTAGATGGCTCTTGCCATAGCAATTCACTCGCAAACAATAAGTTCATCTTTGTAGGCGGCACCATCACTGCCGCAAATTGTGGTCTTGCTTCAATTGTCTTCTTCCATTTCATCTGGGCTTTAGACCATGTCCTGCGTGAGTCTCTTGCCTACAGACTGAAAGCTTTTGGCATCCAAAGAAGGGTTCTTGGCAAAATTGCATCCTACTGACAGAAAATTCGGATCTTTCGTCACTCTCCTTTGTTTCTGTTCCACAATATTCTCCATTCAGTCCTCTGTCATGTTCCATTTACGTGAATTTCCAACAGTATTTTCAGTAACGTTCTCCTATAGGCTGGTTGCCCGAAAAGATGTGATAACATGTGATTTCAGTTTGAATAGAAATCTCAACCGCGAGACTGTTGACTGGAATTGAAAACAGTTACATCAGCTTCTCTCGAAGCTGTTGGACAATCTAGACACTATACACAAGCAACCGTGGTTGACTCTTTGCATATGATAGTTAGATGTTGTCTGTTGTGATATCATTGGCGCAATTGCCATGTGATCACATCGTCACCGTCTTTGTCGCCTATAATTCATTCACGTACGGTGAGATTGAACTCACGGTCGTGCATCAACCGCTTATTGAGCTTTTGAACACGTGTTCACATCGCACTTCTCTGGACATCCTGGTTGAGAACAATATCTTTCTAAGCTGTAAGCTCGCTGTCCAAACCGGACTGATTTGCTTAGGTAGCATCCTGGTATTACAGTTTATAACCACTGGGATTTCACCTACTTGTTTTTAACTATTCATTCGACGGCCACTCTTGGTTCTGTTTATAGGTCAGCCGACAGACTTGTCCTAGTCAACGAAAATAGCCGAGGATTAAGATGATTTGGTTGTTGTCGTTTTCTTTTTAATTTGTCAGTCCTTTGTTTCTTATCGTTTTACTGAATATATCACGTTTTAAAACGAATGAAACCTACCTGTTTTGCTTTCTATCTGTTTTTCATGCTGCTACTCGTTCTCACAGGTCGATCTTTCGTTTGTAACACTTCATTTCTACGAAAAATAATCAAATATAAGCTGGGGCACATTAAACTATTGGCATTGCATTTTGTGTTAACTATCTTGAGTTATTCGCAACTCTTCATCTATTTAAGCGAAAGGCACACGCTTTAGAAATGGTTTATGTCCAGCCCCAAAACGCAATATTCGTTTGTCATCTGTGGGCAAGACAGGCAGGATTTTTGACAGTCTTGATTAAAGATTTCAAACTTGCTTGCGTTTATACCTTGGTAGAGACAATCAACAACGAACCTTATTCGGCATTGTTTGCTCACTCCTTTTGTTTTAAGTTCAAATTCCACTAGGTTGGCCAACACTGTTAGTCCTCATCACGGTTGTTAGATAGATTTCAGTGCAAAGTGAGCATCACTCACGATTTATCTCAGCTGTCGTATTCCTGCAAACTTTCTAGTCTTTGAAAAGAAACACCAGACTCGAGCTTCACCCTCATTAAAGCTCGTCAGTAATGCATATCCTCGTCACGGCCGGGACTAGAACACTAACCACGCTTTTATGAAACAGCCGCGTTGACCACTGCCCCATTGACCTCACATAAAGCACGACTGAATCATGATATGTGAACGACCAGCCACATTCACTTGAGAGTAATGATCAGGTTGTTACATCGCCTTGAGAAGAGACAGTAACTATCCTGTTAACTCTAGTCGATGACTCTTCAACTAGGACTTTTCTCCAAATTGAAATCACAGAAACCATTAACTTGTTGAGCTATATTTCAATTACCGATAAGTAGTAGAGGATTTTGATTTTCATATAAATCGAGCGTCACTCACAATTGATCGCAGTTGTCACATTCCCCTAGACTTTCCAGCTGATGACTCTTGTGATTGTAATTGATGTTCAGTTTATATGAGAAACCGAAATCCCCTGATAATCCTCAGTAGATTTCATTCACTAAGAGAAGCCTTCAGAACTTAGCAGTTAACTGTTTAAACCTCAATATGAGTTACTTCATTTAACGGCTGTCGGTCAGAGTCTAGTTACTCATTGAATCCTCTGGTCACAACTAAGTTCGTTCGGCGGAACCCAGAGCTTTCGATATGTATGACAACATCACTGCCCAACCGCCCTGGAATATCTTCCAATCATCAGCAGCCACAGTAAACACTGCGCGGTGAGTCAGACGCTCAGCCTGCAAACGGATTACGTGACCCAACCGGCATAGACTGTGCAGTTTTATTACTACGGTGGTTGATAGCGTTTTCATGATGTCCTAAGTATTATGTGCTTTCACTACTTTCATGGCCACTTCCACATTAGATAATTATTTAGATATTACCCAGATGTGGTCACCTCTGCATTAAATGATTACTTAGATATGTAAGGCGATCGGCGCTTTCAAATGGCCTACTTACAACAAGTGGTGGGGACTAGATTGCTATAACAACGTTGCAGTTTGAAGGTGTAAGATGCATACCATACTGACCAGCCACACCTTCAAACCGGATCATTGAGGTCCACAGCTTAATTAAGTAAAGCAATGTGGTGCGCATACACGATGTCGGTCAACTTACTACTTTGCAGAAGCCTTCGTTTGAGGTCATCGAAATCCTCAACTACTCATTCATCGCTTTATCGTAGTTATCGAGTAAGCGGAAGATTGGACGTCACTGTTAGACACCATTTGGATCTGAGGACACTTGAGATACCCTCCCATAAAAGCGTGCCCATAAATCTACGAAGGTATTTGGTAACTTTCACAGTTCGACGGACTACATTGAGACTTCTGTGTAGTGCAGGTAGCCGCTGTGAGCATGTAGGGCAAAAAATTAGATGCACCCTTTAGGGCCAACAGAACCTCGACTGTTGCCATGGGACAAGACAGCTGATGCCCCACAGTTATCCGCAATGTAAATATGTGGCTTATAAACCCGAAACTAATTTGCAAACTTTCCTCTTCTCGTGTATGGTTATCTGTGTTCAAGTATCCACCTCGTCATAAGATCTTCTGAGTAACTTAAATACGACAATAACTGTTGTCGAGTCCGAAGCTCGATTCGTCTTCTCTGTTCTTCATAAGTGAAGAAGGAGTCCGATCATTTCAAGTGCTAACCCCTCACTATCACTTTTCAAAAGAGCTGGAGGAAGCAACTTCGGATATGGACCGTTATTGCGATTCAATAGTTTACATTTCGATGCAACTTCGTTTTTCTACTGTACTTATCGGAGGCATAATAGTTAACCGCATTAACTCTATCTTCTGCAACTACAAATGCTGGCTCGGACTTATTAGGCTGTTTTTCAGCGTTCTCACTCTACCTAGCGTGCTGCCAAGGCAACGGGTAAATTAGAGACATCTATTTTACGTACAGTTTTGCTAACACCTTGTGAATGATCAGTGCTAACACGAATAAGGAAACACAGCATTCGGTAAGTCCATATTGAGATGCTTCTATCACTTCAGTTTGGAACGCTGGGTAGTCTTCACGATTCCGACTGAGTTTGCGTTTTGTTTCAAAGCAGTCGTTATGTCTGAAGTCGGGGGATTAATGGGCGTTGGTTTGTAAAAATTGTCGAACCGATAATGGTCAACGTGTACCGTATCCGCAACCGTTCTTTTGGAACAGACTTCCCATAAGAGTTGAGACTTCTGGCAAGTGCGGGTTTTGATTATCCCCTTACTGCAACTTGGTTAGTGTGACCATTATGGCCGTTTGATAAACATTTCATACAGTCCCATCGTTAAATTTCCAGTTACCTGCCTTATAGTTGCTAGTGGATGATATCTGAGTAAATACTAAAACGAAATGGACAGGAACAACAACGTGGGCTTAATAGAAGAAGTTACTCCAAAGTGAATGGCATTCTTCAATGGAGAGACGCTATCGGTAAGTGACGACAATATAATTGATTGACATTCAAGTTTGAGTTGTACAGGATGATCTCCATATGGCGCGTTGTTAACTCTTGCGTTAAAATATGGAGCTTGTTATAAACAGTCCCTGAAGTGCGCATACTCACAACAGCAGATGCATTGTCTGTGTGTGGCATCCGAACACTGAACGTATCACCCGGCTGACCGTTACTTCGACTATGACAACCATTTCGTGCACTTAGGTCACCCGCAAGTGTACTGATGTTCGAGTGTTTAGTCTGCCATAGAGGGTCAAAAGAAATGTTGTAAACAACGTTCTCAACAACGTATACACTACCGTCTGTGAGGGCATATATATTCATGAGAAACCACTGGCGTCTTTCTTATCTTTGATTAAGTTTACCGGCACACTGGTAACCAGTCACCGGATGAACGGGTAGGTTAGCTCAACTACCCGGGCATATTCCTAGGCTACGGATTGGGAAACGACCTTCATGTGTGAGCTCACTGTAAAGTAGCCAGAATTGTCCTGGCGAATTAGTAGTCGTGGATCGTTATCAGTAGTACTACCAGCCGGGTCTCCTACAGAGTGCCGTATAAACTCTTTGACGGTTCTATAATAAGATGTTTGCCACCTCGCCACAAACGTGCTTCTAGTGTCCCAACTGCATTACAAATGCTCCCGGACACTGTGCCGTCCGTACTGCATGCGGATATCTTCGGTCTGCACCAACCGTAAACAAATACCGGGAAGGCGTACTAACTGCCGCGATTATCTACTTCTATGAAGGATACAAAATGTTTACCGAGTACTCTTTTCAAGCGGTATATAGTCCAGTTGGGTCACCGTATCAAGGCAATAGGAGAAAGACGTCGCAACAGCCCTGTTCTTCCTGGACGTCGTGGACGAGCAGATTTACATCAGCTCCGTCTTCTTTGGCGAACCTTTTATTATGCTCCGTGTGCCACAACCTGATATCGGGTGCATTGGACACTCTGGATGAACGGACTCTACCCGAAGGGCGTATGAACCGGACCACTGCTGATCAATCGTTCCTTGTGGACTGCAACCTCCGTGTTTCCTTCATCTCCCTGTGAGTTAGGGGTCTTTTGAATCAAGAGCTGTTAGTACGGCTTGTTAATTCAACCCCTTTCTCCAGTCTGAGCAACTGAAAGGTGCCCTGCTGTCACAACCACGTACTCCTGAACGTATATGAACCAGATTTTGTTTCCTGTTCCTATCTTAAATCCTTGGTTAAAGTATAAGCATTCCACGTCGTTATTGTGATCGATTGGAGCTGGGAGTTCTATTTGAGAATCTTTATTGTCACACTAGTCAACTAGTTGCCACCTCAAAGGAAACACTAGAACAGTTCAAAGTTGAGCTGGTTAGCCTGTGCTATCAGTATCGACGTAGTTCCATGTATTATAAAAGACTAGTAACTGGTAGACATCATGAAGCGTTGCGTGCACTTCGGGATCGGAAGGATGTACTATTAACACGACCGGGCAAAAGTGCTGGGATAGTGTTGCTGGACAACTCAGACTATGTAAACCAAATGGAAGCGATTCTTGCACACACTACTAAGTTTAACAAAATGACAAAAGAAAAGGATGAAACATTGGCAACGGAGACGCAGATAACTAGTAGCCTGAAACGATTGAAAGACCGAGAAGCCATAATGACTGCTCAACATGAACTTATGAGGCCTACAGATACTGGTATTCCTCACCTCTATGGACTACCAAAGATTCATTAGCCTAATTTCCCTCTGAGCCCCATTTTGGATATGAAGAATTCACCGTAGCATGTTCTAGTACAATGGCTTGTCGAGATTTTGGAGCCAGTTCGGAGGGAAATTTGCGTTAATAGTCTGCGAAATACCGTCGAATTCGTGAATACAGTTCGTGACATTCGCGTCGACAATAAAATCATGTGTTCTCTCGACGTAACTCCCCTGTTTACCAATGCGCCACTAGTGGAAACAATAGATTACCTATGCAATTTTATTAAAAGCGATAACATTCCGATCGGCTTGCCAACAGCGAATTTGAAGAAATTGCTTCTCAAATGCACCCACAACGTGCAGTTTGTTTTCGGTGGTGACCTTTACAGACAAACTGATGGAATGGCAAAGGGGTCTCCATTAGGACCACTACTGGAAGCTATTTTTATGGGCAAGTTGGAACGAACGGTACTGAGCACTATTATAAATCAAACTGTTAAATAGTACGGGATTTTTGTTTTCATATAAACTGGACATCATCCATAATTGATCGCAGCGTGGCCGGAGTTCTAGTAGCGGCAGTGGCAAGGATATGCACTAATGACGAGCTCTAACAAGAGCGAAACTCGAGTCTAGTGCTTTCTTTCTTCTCGAAAGGGGTTGACTGGAAAGTCTATGGGAATGCGACAGCTGCGATCAATTGTGGGTGATGTTCAATTTATAGAAATCAAACTGTTATCTACAGGGTTCCATCGAACAGGTCAAAACTCGTTCGCCAACGAATGTTGGCCACTGCCGAGGCGATTACTGCGGACACATTGTGACCATATAATCGTCTGTTTTCAATGGTGTGGCTGTTTCCAAGTTGGTATGTCAATCTGGAGCATCGATGCGGATTGCATTCATGGACCCGTATGAGTTAAGTTCGCCCTACGATTTGATGGGAGGTCATTTCGTTGTCAAACGCCAGTTGACCTTTCTCAGTTAACAGGAGCACAAGCATTCCACGTTAACGAGGACGCTGAACTCGTGTTTACGGCCCCTTCCCCCAATCAACATTGAGACACACTAGTCGCATATACGGCGTGCACTACATTGGGCTGATGCTGTCATTTATGGTATAAATGTTTGTTCAGCTGTCAACCGGTAGGTCCCTATCCAATCACTGGCAATTCATGACGCTTGCAGGAATATTCCATGCATCAGCTGGCACAACCCAGTTTGCAGAGCTGCTCGCTTAGAACTTTTGAAGCAGTTATAACAGAATCATGAGAGCTGCTGAACACAACGCGCTGTGGAGATGGAACAAGCAACATTCACAAACTTTAATCGCGTTCTAGCAACGGACAGCAGAACTTTGACTGTTAGCGGTGTAATCCGTGATACTAATGATGGTCGGAAACACTCTCTGACATGGCGTTATCGTAGTTAGCGATGAGCATGTATGAGAAACTTTGTTGTCCACCTTCCTCCTTCCTGAGCTATGATTACTTCTCTTTCTTCCCTCAGATTTTTATTTTATTCGCACTCGTACTTATTTAGTAATCTACCTCTTCGTGGAACACTGTTGGGATCAACAGCAGATCAAACCATTACATCCAGAAGTACGGTTCAAAACTGAAAATAGTAGCGGTAATGGTGTCTAGTGCGAAAAGACATTTAAAGCGCAGACTAATCAGAAGCATTCAGGAGACCAACACGTAAAAGTGCAAAGTGCTCTAAGTTAGACGACTTTGAAAGGAACAAGCATTCCTCGGCCGCGTTTCACATGCCGATGCAAATAACTCACACCATATAAACGATATACTGAGTAATTAACTATTTCCGAGTGCATGTGGATTATTAGTCGGGGGAAAATATCCTGTCACTCGCGTTCAAATGAACCGATTTTAAAAATCCGTGTGAATTAGAGATTTTTTCAAGCACGGAATAAGCACAAACGGAGAACTTGAGAACTAAATTGAACATCACTCACAATCGACTGTAACTTTCGCATTCCCACAAAATCTCTAACCAGCTCCTCTCATTGAGGCGATCAAGCAACCGGAGCATTCCTCAAAAGCGAATGTGGCCGAGCGCCTAGGCCGTGCCTAGTGTGAGGTTATTGGTGCAGTGGTTAACTTGGGTGCCTCATAAAGTCGTGACGGGAGTTCAAATCTTGGCTGTGACAAAGGTACTCGCGGGGTTTTGACAAGGTTCGACAGGAGCGAAACTCAGGTGTGTTGTTTCCTGGTTTTCAAAGAGATTGCTGTAACAGTCTGCGGGAATGCGAAGGGCTCAAACAATTGTTAAAGGTATATCAATCAACACCACCTACTACCTGTCAGTAAATTAAGACGTGCCTGAAAAAACATTGAGAATTTACAATCTGAGCATAAAAACTTAAATCGGCTATTAGTGTGCGTATGTGCTGGTGACATTTGGATTTGTCCCAGGTTTTTCATGTTTTAGAATTGATTTTAAACGTTGGGAGAACTCATCGTTGAATCGGACGGTCCGGAGGAATACGATTCGGACGGGCGTCCGCGAGTTCAACGGGCAGTTATTGCGCTGCCGAGAACGAAAGCGCACGGTACGCAGGAGAACCATCGGTGCCATAGATCGTGATGACATGACTATATGGCGAAGCGATTTGTGCGGCTGCGAATGCGCTAGCCGTTTGGGATTAGTAGGTCACCAGCGTACTCATAGTGCACCGTCGGCGAAGAGACGACGGGTACGTTAGGCTCAGGTAGGTCATATCAGTATATCCATTCTATTTTTTTAATGATCGCATCGACCAGGACCGTGATAGTTTGGCAATTAATTCGTTCCTCTTTTCAGAAACTTGGTTGGCTGTGGTCTTCTACTCATTCTTCTCTTCAGCTTTATTGGTGTGTTTTATGCTGAATCGTTTTCCAACTTTGAATTATGTTTTTTACTCTTACCCCCTCTGAAATGCAGTAACGTGCACTCGTATACTGAAATGTCTCTTATATAGCACTTTACGTATTTTTTCCCTCAGTTTAGGTCTTGTCATTGCAGTCTCTCTCCCTGTTTATTTTCTGAGAGATAGGGGTTTCCTTTTCATGCTGTTCTATGAATTGGCTAACCCACATTGGCCGGCTGGACAGAAAGGCTTCATCCACACAACTACTGGTCTTATTCCTTCGGGTTTACACTGGATATGTGGTATGTGGGTGGAACCGCAAGTGGTGCAGCGCAAGCCACTTGCTGTGATGGTTAAAGCGCAGACGTCCTTTGACTTCGGTCATTGTGGCAGGCTAATCCGTTTCAGATGCCACCAGCTGACCTCCGAATCCCGACACAGACACCTATTTGTATCAAGCGAGACAATTATAAAGCTTCAAGCAATTAAAACAGACAAGAAGTGAATGAGTACTTGAGTATTCTTGATAGAAATTAACTCGTTCGACTGCAATGAATCGTGCTATCTCTGCGTTACCGATCTTTCAATAGGTTTCCTACGAATGACTCGCAGTTTCCGCGTGCATCTCAGCTATCTTGTAGGTTAGACGCTGCGTAGTAATGGAGTAGGCTACGTTCGATTTATGCAAACACACAGGTTATCACTGCATTTTGATGTTGGTGTTGGTGGCTTACTCTCCTAGCTGACTAGTTGGTTCGTAAACTTTTTCGTCATCATGTTAAGTAACATCTTCAGCACAAATTCGCGTAGAAATCTACACCAACAGCGCCCACATGCGGAAATAAAAATATTTTGAATAATCAATAACTACGTTCAGAATCGACGAACCGAACGTACTGCCTGCCCCAAAGATTCCCAGATCTAGAACAGTTTTGTCTGATTTGAGGAAAAATCTGAACAATAAGTGAAACGTCACCACCAAAAGCAGGAACTGGTGTTCAGAAACCACTGTCAGAATCGAGCTAGTTAAAGTTATCTTCAACTTAGTATGCATTTGCATGGAATACAAACGTGACTGAAAAATGGCAGTCTGTATGAGCCAACAGTCACTAAACTCCTAAGAAAATATTCTCTCGCGTGATGCAGGATACTAACCCAGAGAGAATCCACGTACGAACTTAGTAATATTCCTGGCAATGAATTACAAATTAATGCGAAATGCCTCGGTCAGAGAACGCGCACGTAATCGAAATACAAAGGTGGTATTCTCATATTCATCCATGATGACTTTGCTAACACTGAGGTTCAAGTCAACTCTGTAACTGTTATTATCTCATTGGTTTCACATTCATAAGCGTTGCGATCTAACCACCAGCTCAGACAAGGTGATCCATTGTTGTAACAATCTCAGTGTAAAATTTTGGTGACAATTATCCTTAAGCTTATGGTTGAACGAGAAAGTAAAAACAACATCCGTCTAACAGAATAAGGGTTGACAGTGAC
The DNA here is from genome assembly GCA_013368495.1 of Paragonimus heterotremus. NCBI lineage: Eukaryota > Metazoa > Platyhelminthes > Trematoda > Plagiorchiida > Troglotrematidae > Paragonimus > Paragonimus heterotremus. The sequence continues at coordinate 153,868 of LUCH01000550.1, forward strand.
GGACATCAAAGTACACCAATCATGTTACTACTAAGCTTAACCACAATTCTGTCGGGTCGTCTTTAGACGTCCTCTTTAATGAAACACAATGTAAAGTGAGTAAAATCGATCACTTGAAGCAACCGAAGGATCAACGTGGTGGATAATGAGGGATTATCAAACGTACTGATCACCCTCGATATACTTCGTCTGTTCTAAGTTATGCGGTGTTGCGTCAGAGAGGTGTTCAGTGTGGGCTGTTCTGGTGTAATTGAACTATAAACCAACACAGAAACATTGTTCAAATTTGACTTTAACTTGCAACCTGCGATCGTTTTGAGACTTAAAGATTCCGTTCAATTACACAAAGAGCATATTTATCAAGCGAACTAAACTTCCCCCCATTTATAGCAAGGCCCTCATGTCCATAGTTAACTATTGGTAATTGAGGCACTTACTTCTTGCAAACAAAAAAACAAGTTAAAAGTCAGAGTGAAGTTGTATCCAAGGGACAAATTCCATTCGCCTTCCGTTGCTTAGCTTCATTACTTGCACATACTTCACAGGAAACACAGTCGAACAAAGGTAACATTCAGGCCACTAATCCAGAACAGCTGTCCTCTCTTTTCCTGAGTCTCTGAACATACGCTTTGTGTCACGAGTGATCCAACCGGATAGATGGATCTGACCTATAATGACTTACTCACCGATAGCTCTCTTCAATTCTTTGTGCCATGTTGGCGCTTTTGCAGCCTCCCATCCTGTGCCAGTTCATTTATATATAGACAACATGTGTCTGGTGTGACAAACGACTAGTTGTCACCCTAAGCACATGACCCACTCAGTTGAGTCTGCGGATTCTCAAACAACCTTGTGTAATCCTGGTTATCAAATACCCATTTTCTGAATCCTTTATTGCATACCAGGTGTTGCTACCGCATGTAAGCAACCGAACAGAGACATTGACGATCAGGTAACTCAGGCCCGTTTACTTTCACTAATCTAAGCGGTCATGTTTGGCAACAGTAGGTTAACGTTACTGTTGCACAGGCAGTTCTTAAGCTAAAGAGACGCTTTTCTACTGTCAGAAAATATGTAGATTGGTGAATATCATGTTATCACCAGAGATGTAAGACTTCATTCCATACCCTATGCCTCCGCCATTGCTGATATCATCTGCTAATTACACGAAATGGTCAACAACCTCCACAACTACATTATGTTAAAGTAAATCTGTGTAGCCACCAGGGTGTTGCAAAGCGCTGGTTTATGAGGCGCAATCCAACGTATTTAGCGAAGCATGAAATCATCGAATATCATCAAGCAACATGTTATCGTTGTAGTGGAGGTCGGCCAGCCCTCCATCAGACAGGAGGCCTACATCAAATTCTTTAATTGGAACAAACAGTCCTTTGTTTCGCCTGCGACAAAACTGAACGAGGATAATGAACCTAGCTAACCATGGCCTACGCTGTTCTTTGCGCTTAACCTGCCTGACAGTTCGTCTTACATCCTAGTCTGAGCTGAGTTGTGAAAATGTGGTTCAGACAGTAGGCTCATAGTGTCTGTCTTCTGATCTGCAGTGAGCCTACGAGACGGAATATGCTCGACTGCCTTGTGAATCCTTTTTCAACGCACGACGTGTTACCTGTCGTCCACACCAGTTGGAACAACTGGCATCGGCAACACTGAACTACGTCGTGTGTGACTGATTAATGCTCAAGCAAAAACACCGGTTTCCAAATGTTGTTTCGTTACCCTCAGTAGAACATCATTCGCTGTTGTAGATTGGACGGAGAATCAGTTTTTGGGAGGGTACAGAACACTGTGAGCTCTTCTAGCTTGAATAGGACTATGCGAATACTTCGCAACCTTCAGAATAAAATCCCACTGGCTTAAGTTTCTGCTCTTGATTGTGCATTGGTTTGCCCTAATTCTGTTTATAATGTGTAAAATCAACACTCATATCACTGGAGAAATGTTAATTCCTAATCTTACCAACCGTTGTAACCACATTAAAATACTGTTTATAATATCATCTCATTTAGTTGACACCTGTCTGTTGTTGTCCCTAACAATCGTGCTTTCTTTGTCAAATTTCGCTTAGAATGCTCCGTGGATTTACTATTCGCTTAAAATTTATTCGGTCAGCAAATCTGGTAGCTGCAAATGTAACTGTGAATGTTCTGGATTATCTTTTTAAATCTAGAATGGTATAGCTATTGGTGGCACAGGGAGTGAAAACAATAGTGGAAGAAAGGACGGTAACAAGTACTTCACTCACCAGGTGAATTTATTCTATTTGACCGTTAATTTCTTCCATACAGTACAAACTAATCACCGGTCTGTCCGCGACTGCTGTTACCCTTGCCTACGCTTCTTTTTGGTGGATGAGTAGATTGTCAGGGCACAATAACTTATCCTCCATTGAGGGTTGTGATGTTGAGGATACTGGCAAGAGAATTATCACCAAAGAAGAATTGGCGAAACATAATTCAGTTGAATCTGGCGGAATATGGGTTAGCTTACAAGGCAAAGTGTATGATGTCACTGAATTCGTTAAACAACATCCTGGTGGAGACAAAATTTTGTTAGCAGCTGGGACGGATTTGTTCCCCTATTGGTCGCTGTATGCTTTTCATTTCGATGCTCATGTGCGTGACATATTAAACGAATATTACATTGGCGAACTGTCGCACAAAGTAAGCCTTATTTACTTTAACAGCAAACTTTCTCTTCTAACATTGATAATGAGGTCGATCGTTCTTACTTGTAAGTGTCGATTTTAATTGGGTGGTAAAACACATACTAGGACTCGTTTACCCTGGTTCACAGTCATTTTCATTTTAGTGTCATCTGTGGTAGCAGACACAACCTGTGTTCTGTATTCGACTGTGTACTTATGATGATTCTGGTTGTTCTCGAGATGATGTATACTGCTTAGTTATTCACGCTTGTCGCATTTCTGATGTACGATGTTATTCAACTATAACACTGACTTGTTTCTAGGATCGTGATCAATTTTCTACCAAATTCAGCCGCATACTGTTATTCATCCGCTACCACACCTAAGGTAGGTTGTTTCGGTCAATGTTACATCAGAGGCTTCTTCAGAAACTAGTAACTTGACCAGGGAATAGTCGGGAGTTGGTTGACTTCAAGTTGAACGTCAGTTATATTTAATCGGATTACAAAACTGCGACAAAATTTGACTGATGTAAAACTTAAGAGGACACGATCTCGATGCTTCAACTATTGACTATTTCCCAGTGAATTTATCAAATTTTCATTTTGTACGGAGTGTACTTTTTATATCCATTTTAACTGGCCGATTGTAATGAGCGTCAAAATTGATTGGGGCTGACTTATTGTCTGTTTGCGGCTTTGTATACTTCACTATCGAAAATTGGATGAACGCTTACCTCAAGGCTGTAGCACTTTATATGGGTAAAGCGTAGTTAGGACATAAGAAACACATTCTTGTAGTACTTCTCATTTTCTTGTCTGACTGTTTTGGTATTCATCATTTTCTCACATCACACTCCATTCTCAAAAATATCAGGACCAGGCGGTTCAGAAATCGACTTCAATCGGACCTTATGCAAATGATCCGGTGCGGCATCCTGCACTACTTACTGTCTCCAAAGAGCCCTGTAATAGTGAAACACCTGCTGCACTTATTCCGGATCATCCAATCACACCAAACGAATTGTTTTTCGTCCGGAATCATCTTCCCGTTCCAGACATTGATATCAAGTAAGTTTTCTCCTTAGGCCCTCAAATTATTTCACTATCTCATATAAAATCTCTTCTTCGTGATTAGTATTGCCGTCTAAGACATGCACACCATCCGTGTCTTCCCTACCGCACCCACTTCATAGCTGCATGTTTTAACACAGGAGCATTGGAATCTTTTTTGAGCGCACAGCCAATGTTTGCGAGTGTCTTTATTACTGCGATTGCCATTGATTTTTCTTCTGACGACGTTTATGTTTCTTTCGCAGTCACCCAAAGTCAGAACGATAGTTTTTGTCCAACTGCGGTCCTAAACTGAGTACCCTTTGAAACAATCAAGACTTAGAGTTGTTTGCCGTTACTCGAACTCTGTTCTGAACAAGTTGCTGCGTGTCATTCAATGGTGGTGACATTTTAGCTCTTGTGTATTTATGGGTAGAAGTGAACTTATCAAGCTTTCTACATCAACAATCGTCATTTGGATCAACACGGCAAATGTTAAAAACAAGTTCAGAATAATCTGACTTCGGCACGGTGTAGTAGATTGAATAACAGGCCCAACCGAGACTGATGGTCAATAAGCTGGCGCAAGTTGCGCTAGAACCTACACAATTTAAGGACTTTCAATTGTGTAGTGAACTATTTGGAACAATAATCGGATTACAACATTCGTTTATCCATTCATTCAGAACGATCATGAGCTTGGCCTGAAGATACCGCGGTTCGATTGAAGTTATCTGTAGCTGACTGCTGTAAGACTGATTTCTGTCCATGGCTATATTGCACAGTGTAGTATCCTTGACAGTGCTGCTTTGTATGTTACAATACGATACTTCAATTGTAAAGACCTTGAGGTGCACACAGTTCAATAGGGCGCTTTAGACATCACGAAAGGTGACTTTTTGGTTGCAACAGACTCTCATTCTTATCATGCTTTGCACACGGGCACCAAGTAGATCACCTTACCACTTCTTATCTGGAGCACGACGGCCAAGTGGATTATTCAATTGGCATGTTAGTACGATGACGTCTAAGCGTCGGGGTTGCTCCAGTAGGTCGACAAAATAGTTGTAAAACGTATTCTTAATAACATCTGAACCACTGTCCATTAGGGCGTGCGCCGATATGGTAGATATACAGCGTCCTTCTGTCTTTACGTCAACAGACATTAATCAGTGTACTAAGGCTGATAGTGCATTAGCCACTACTCATTGGGATCCTGTTGTTTTCCTATTCGGACTCGATCAACGTCAAGCCACATGGGAAATAACAGCGGTAGAGTAAACACGAGTTTCAAGAATGGTACAAACTATATTCCGACATTTACAGGCGATAGCGCTATTCATAAGTGCATGGATGAACGCGCCGTTGGTCAATGAAACCAGAATGCAGCCTTAGTCTTAGCACGAGTGTTGGACACAGGCGCCCATGACGCGCATACAACACCGCCTCCATCTTAACTCGAAAGTCGGTCAAAACCGTAGCGAATGGTCTGTGTTTTTCGACAAGCTGATCGACCTTGTCCGGTCGGTCTGTCAGGGGATCACACAGCGTAGACGTGATAGTTCGTGTGCCTCAAACAGACTCATCAGTGGTGTGTGGCTGTCTGGCGTTGACCTTGCTGTCGGTTGTAAGCTCGTACGTTCCCGGTTCACGGACCCTAGCTACTGTAATCGGTCTCGACGGTGCCGGTTGACCTGTGCTCATTTGCCACTTTTTCAAGCGGACGAATGCCCCAGGCTGTATGGCTGGCGCTAGTTTTCTGTAGGTTGACACGACGTTCCAACTGATTAGGATAACTGTTTTCTGGGATTGAATGTGTAACATTCAACTTGGTTCGTAGTAGCCGACCACACTTTAGTCATCCCGACGTTTTGTCAGTCGCTCTATTATGCAAGGTTCCGCAGGTCCATAGTGCTTTGAACACTGCATCCTCCCAGGGCTTACCGGAAAGCTGCGCTGTTTGTATGCCCTCTTTCAATAAACAGTTCAAGCTTTCCACTATCCCATTCGCAGCTAGGTTATACGGTACCATCCAGGCATGCCTAATGTCCTGCAGCTGGAGATAACGGTCAAACTGGCGGCCAGTAAACTGTAGTCCATCATCCGTCCGAAGCGGGAGAAAGATTGCATCAACCATCGTATGATTCGGGCAGCAAACGCCGCATCACACAGCTGAACTTCGGGCCATTTATTATAAAAGAAAACATGTGGCGATGAAGCAGTTTTTCTGATTTTTAGGAGCGGAACTGAATTGGTCCATGAGGTCAGTTGCAATCTTGGACCAGAAATACATTGAGTAGACGATAGGTTGTACTGGTGCGTCAACTGCCTTAGACGTTTTGTGGGTTTTTCGGCAGGTGAAACATCTTCGAATCGACTCTTCTGTCATCGTTAATACTCCTGGTCATCTAAACACTTTTTATCTTGCGTTTTGTCCAAACTACTCCTTGTGATTCTCGCGTGCACGTGCTACGATCCGATGAACCAGTTCATGTGGCGCTACAAACATAGACCGTTGTTGCATAAAACACCCATCTACAACCGTTTGTTCATGCCGCAAAACGTAAAATGCCCTTACCCCACCGGTAAGTTTGTTATTAGCAGTCCAGCCCTGTATGACATATTAGCTGATTTCTGTCAGGCTCAAATCACTCTCATTTACCGATTGAAATTACTGTTTGTTGGTGGCCGGTAATTTAAAAGAATTGAATGCAAAAATCATAAACCTCTCTTCCTTGTGGTCAGCTACATGCAATGGAAGACCCGGAATTCCTTCAGCGGCCTGATTCTCGCAGCCGGACCTAATTTAACATGAAACTTGTAATTTAGTAGCCTCGCATACCACCGGCTTGAGTTCGTCCGTTCTTTTGCTTAGTAAGGTTATGTGTACAGCATGCGCATTACGAAGTGTGAATGTTCGTCTGAATTGGAAAAGGTGCGATTTTTCACAAGCGTAAACACATTCGAGAACTTCCTTTTCACCAGCTGAGTATCAGACTTCTGCAGGTGAATGCTTCTGGGAAAAATATGCAGTCGTTTTTTCCTGACCATTTTACGTCTGTGATAGGATCGCTTTCAAGCCAATGTTTGAAGCGTTCGTAGACGCAAACGTAGGGCATCTCCAGTCGAAAATTGCCATAACAGGAGTGGACACTGTGTTTCTTATTTTTCATCGAACGTGGACTGTTGTGCTGATTTCTATTTAGAAGGGATTGTCTCCACCGTAATCACACACAAATTAGTGAAGTCTGGTAGATAGCGTTAATTTATATGAAAACGTACCTAAGAAATGCATAACTTCCGGTGCATTTCTTGGAACAGAAGCCCTTGTAATGGCGCGAGTGTTTGGTCGGAGCCCATCAGTGGATATGGTATGTCCCAAAAATTCTATTTCAGAGGCATTAAATTTGCACTTCGCAAAGCCTAATCGAAGGTCGAGTTTCTCCAGCCGTCGAACAACATCGTAAGTAGACGCGAGGTATGCTGTTCACTAGCGAAGCCACATACACAGATGTCCACATAAGCCACTAGTCATGGAAAACCGACTAGTGGACGATTCATGAACTTTCGCCAAGCAGTTAATGCTGAGCTAACGTCCATCGGCAAAACTTTGTACTGGTAAAGTCCATCGGTTAGTAGGAAGGTTGTGCTCCATTGAGCAAAGTGGGTATGTGTCGCCTGCCTGGATGGGGTCTTCGTGATCACTCAAACCACTGGTTAGAGACGCTGTCCGAGATGGCAATGTGTCGCAGTCAATGGCGTACCTGTATCCATACCATTTCTACTTCTTCCGCTTAGTCTTCTTTTAATAATTTTCAACGTTCTTAATAACGTTTTCTTCTATGATATTCCACGTCATTGTTGAGGTGAGCGGCGGCCCGAGCCACAGTACCTTTTGGTCAGGCTCATGGTTCCTCTTCTTTTTATGATGATGATGATGATGATGATGATGATGATGATGATGTGAGGTGCCTAGATTCTGACGTTAGTGGCATCTGGAAGAATGCTTTCCTTAAACCCAACTTTAAGAAGAACCAAGCGCCAGCCAGCTTGACAAGTAGTTCATCGGGCTTTGGGATTATGGATTTGTCTATTACGATCCGACTATTTAGCGCCGTCAACTCATTGCATATCCGCACCTCAGAGTCCTTGTTTAAGGCTTTGGCCGTGGAGTGAACCCATTTGGTTTGTTCTATTAAGTCGTTTGAAACCGCTCTCTCTATGACAACAATCACTGATTCTTACATGGTCAGTGGAATTTGGCGCGGTTGTTTTATGGAGAATGGTTGCGCATCTTTTTTTGAAGTGTATTCGATGGGCAGCAGACGGTATTCGACCAATAGCCTCTTTGAGGAAGTTGGGGAATTTATCCTCCGCGGTTGACATTGTTGATCGTCATAACCCTCGTGCGATCAATAGGTGTTACCTTTACGGCCACCATTGCGTTCCGACCAAGCAAATTTCGTTTGTTCAAAGAAACCACACATGCGGCAACAGTAGCCTATGTTGATTCAAGGTATCGATCCACCACAATGAAGCCTCGAATATGAACACCTGATCCTAATTGACTGGTGACTATGGGCTGGGAGGTATAATGGTAAATCACTGGAGTTCTTTTCGTTTAGACTTGAGGGAATGACTGTTATCGGATAAGCGGACTCCAATTCCATACCTATAGTTGTCCTACGTCAGTGTGCATAATTGGTCACCGTTGGTAGTAGCTGGAATCTGTGGACTTGGAGCATACGGGCTGACAACCGTTCACAAAATCAATGTCAGACAGCTCTATAAAACACTGGCGTCGAGTTACACGAGCCTGCTTGATGGCTTTCGATCCGAAACCTCCGGAGTCCTATTGGTGTTATTCTGCCATACAGCCAGCCGAACGTGACTGGGCTCAGTGGAGAACCATATTTCCAAGTTACACAAGAGATCCAGACGTTCAGGCGCTGTTCTGCCTTGTAACCCAGTGCAGCCCCCATTCCGATCGGATCGCAATATTCAGCGCCATTTTCACTCAAGACTACAAACGGGAAGCGCTGGGATCATTCAGAAGTGAGTACAAGTGACCAACGATGTTGAAATCGGAGGTTTGCCTGTCGGAGAGGGGCGTACTTCAGGTTCCGAGCTTGTGAGTGTACTTGCCTGAACAAATTCGCGCCCTACTTGACAGACACTGCGGATGATAAGGCGCTAATGTTTACCAATTGTTACAAACCAACTACCATTCTTAGTTTGTCACTGCTTTCATCTTCAGATATACATTGTAGCCAGTCATTGTACTGAGGAATAATTTTTGTGTCCCACCATGTGGGCTTATTCATTGCATATCCTTCATTACCATGTGGTACGCAGTCGATGTCCACCCCTTTTCTTGTTAGTGATTATTTCGATCCCAGCTGTCCTCCATTGAAGTGTGCATTTTTTAAAATACTGATCTTTTAATACTGATTTGTACCGAATGATAATGTTCAGTGGTAAGTTGTGTTGAGTGCTATTGCATATTATTAAGCACCGATTAGTAGTGTTGGGTCACGTCCTTTTGGTCTGCTTCACAGCGTTTAACCCTGAGTATAGCATCGCTAACCCATGTCAGCCTAAACGAGAACTTTGGCAGATACCGTTCGTGCGATATTTTCCGAACCAAAATTTCTTACAATCTGGAGAAACACGTGAACGGAAATGCCATTTACGATCAGTTAAGTACCAAGGACAGTCACTTTACAGGTACGTACTACAGGTTAACAGCCTGTAATGGATATTGGGTGACTGTCATGAGCTGTTAAGTGACGTGACTTACTATGGTTTGTAATGGAACAGATGCAGCTGGTGCAATGAAAGACATGCCAATTATGCAAATACCATTTCTTCATTACTGCCACATGCTGTTAGGCCCCTTAGAACGTCAACTGCTTATCAGCACACAACGACCTACTGATGACGGATAACGCGTCAACAACTCACAGTATGCCTGTAATTCTTTTTGGTGCTCACTCTCAGACTGACTGTGGGTTATATGGGTTTACAACTACTTCATGGTATATTCACTGGGCTGATTAATCTGAGATCGGTTCGCCTTCACGAATGAACCATAGTAAATTACACTTGATCTGAGTTGCTTACTCAGGTTTCTCTTGTTCGATGGTACTGGTTGATGTGTTGTTCGCTGTTCTGTACGAAGTTGAGCACTGTGACAAATTCAGGCATTGGTCGCACTCAGCTGTTTGGCAGACACCACACACGTACGGTATCTCTAGGGTATTTTTCTTGGACACTATTATTAAGCAAACTTTCTCCTAACTCTGGTTCCCACTTTTCCTGATGAAAAGCAAAAAATATAGAGAGAACCATTTTCCTTTTTGTTAGTTATCCTCAACATATATTCGTTTTACTCTCAGGAGCGTTTTGTTTAGTGAGACTCTTTTGTATACTACCAGTCAGAAGCAACTAAACTTTGTGTACTGACCAGTACACATTGGTTTCATGTGGACAGACGGTATAGACTGACCGTCGAGTCTTCAACCCTATAAAATGGCTAGGCACAACAGGTGAGCTGAATGTTCCCTTTTCAATACCTTTGTTCCACTGTAAGTTAGTTACATGTGCCTGAGTGTTGAAATTGAACGGAACGTTGAGCTAAAAACATTTTTCTATCGATTTAGGTTTTTTTGTTCTGTTAAGCAGGAACTTTCGAGATATCGGATTTCAACCGGATACTTTCGATACGGTTTAAGACTTTCTTTTTACCACTGGCTTATATGTTTGAAGAGTCTGTTTTTGAACTATCACAATGTAGTTAAAGTAACATTTTGTAATCCGCCACTAAATATTATTGTTCCCGGCCATTCCAGATTCAACATTTTCAATCTTTAACTTGTTAATTTTCACTGTTATTTCATTCCTACATCACTTTAACAATGCTTATTTATTTTCACATCAGCAAACACCGAATTGAATTGTCATCGCCATCTTTACAACAAGATCAATCCTCCTCGATCAAGGTGTCGTTAACCGTGGATCGACTTAAGGAAAAGTTTCCCAAACATTCCATTATTTCCACCATAATATGTGCCGGTAATCGTCGCTCTGATATGGCCAAAGAAGATGTCGCCAGAGCCGATAAGGACGGTAGTAAACCCATCATCCGCGGACTGGGCTGGAAACATGCTGCTGCCTCCACAGCCGAATGGACCGGAGTTCGTTTGGTGGATTTGCTGGCGGAATATTTGCTTCCCGAAGACCAGCGGACAAATCACCTGGAACTGCTAAAAGCTGCTAGGAAAGCCAAAATTCGACATGTGCAATTTGAAGGTATTTTGCAAACATCTCACCGCTTCGGCATTCTCTGTCTTCTGCATGTTTCTTCGAGTCCACTCATTACCACCACGTTTTCCAGTCTTTCAGTTTTCTCTCGGTACTGAATCTGTTTTTGGGTTTTCCAACAATTTTTTGCATATATCATTAGCTTGACGTTTGAGCTATGTAGGATGGTTCATGTTGTAAATGTTGGTTCATTTCTTGACCTTCTGTTTTGCTTGAAAGTGTTTCGTAGTGTCAAGCTTCCGCCATGATGAGATTACTCATTTATTGTTGTCATTGTGGTTATTTTTCGGAAATTCCTTGGTTAAGGCAGTTAATTGAAGTCAAGAAAATTATTGGTCTCACAGGGTTACGACCTTTTCAGAAGGCTCTTGTCAGGCTATTTAAATCAGAACTATTGCAGTTTACAACCTTTACACTAGACAGTCACCAGCTGTCAAGCGTTGTTGCTTCTTGACGTTAGCCGTGTTATTATTGTTGTCATCATTGACAGGTTCACATTATTGATTGGAACTGTTGCTTGTCTACTCTACAACTATTGTAGAAAGACCAATCTTTACTTGAAAGATCACAGAAGTTTATTGATACTTAACACATTCAGATTCTAAGCATTTAAACGCAAACATCTAATACCTTGAAAAATAAAGCTCATGGGTGACAATAAACAGACAAGTAAGAGCGTGACTTCCTTTGGCAGGATCCTTAATTAACGTAATCTCTTACCATGACTGACTTCCTCCTCGAAATGTTTTGAAAGTAGCACAATACGACGATTAGTGTTCATCATTTACCTGTTTCACTTCGCTAGCTGTGTGTGTACTTTGAATGGGTAGCATCGCTAGTCAACCGTTTCTTCAACATTCTGTTACGTTCTTTCCTGAGTGAATTCCGTTACTTCGGGTAGGAATAATTTGTTGTGCTTGTGCACCATGAGTGACTTTTGAGCAAGTATGGGACGATTCAAACTGAATATCCTCTAACTCAGTAGCACAAGCATTAACCAAAGTAGCACGCAAATCATCCAATCCAAATTGGATGCTTTCGGTTGTCTTCGTGGACTATGCTACCTAATCCGTCAATCCTCTGGCGATAATTTTTAATCGTTCCTTGTCAACAGGATGGTCAACTGAGAACCAGGAAAGAGTTCAGGGTCGATATCGAAAAGACAACGCAATTCATCGGCCGGTGGCTTTGCTTTCAACGGTCTTTAGGGTGATGGAAGACTTGATAAAAGGACACTTTCGGCGTAAGGTTGCACACCTTAAAATCAACGCGAAGGCTATTTGTACATCACAATCAGTGTGTTGCTCTAGACTCTTAATTGAAAGTTGCTATTTTAAGTTTGCTTATTGATGTGATCCGCCTTGACATTCGATAACTTTTGACAGAGTTCGCTGAGACAGAATTTTGACACATACGGTCTCGATGGACCTTTGTTTAGGTAGCTAGACGGTTTCCCCCCAATCGATCGTAAATTCCATATAATATCGAACGGACAGGTATTGGGATGTTCGCCAAGCTTGGCATTTATGTTGCATTTCCCGACCTATACTGCTACCTTGACGAGGTGGTCAGGCTTGTGTACTGTTTTGATCCGGCGGGCTATGCTGACTAGGACTCCGGTCCTTCCAGGTACAACCTTGTCAGACAAGCCAAAGGGGAGCAATCAAAAGAAAAGCAGTTACACTCATAGGATTGTATGTCGCACTGCTGACCGCATAGGAGTGCTTGGGTAGTGACGCACGATTCTATGGGCATACAGCAGAAC
>LUCH01000550.1:169988-206808 GCA_013368495.1 Paragonimus heterotremus
GTACCTGTATCCATACCATTTCTAGTTCTTCCGCTTAGTCTTCTTTTATTAATTCTCAACCTTCTTAGTAACTTTTTCTTCTAGGATATTCCACGTCACTATTGAGGTGAGCGGCGGCCCGAGCCACAATACCTTTTGGTCAGGCTCATGGCTGTTATGATGATGATGATGATGATGTTGCATTTAGGTTTTATTGACGTACAATTTCGAACCTGGGATTTGGCGAAGTGTGTCGGATGCCTGCCCATATATAGCGGAGTAAGTTGACCTCCTGACTTAAATTTATGATTGGTCACTTTCTGTTGTATTGATCTTTGACTTGAACTACCACTGGCTGCTTTTTGTTACACCTGGGCTTCGACCTGAGACTCGATTGGTTATTTCCTGGACCTCTCGACCCTTTGGTTTGGAGTCTCGTTGGCTACTTCCTGTTGTTATTGCACTTTCACCCCGACTCTGATTGGTTGGTCTGTGTACTTTGATTGGTTGTGGCAATTCTTCGTTTTTGGAGTTCCATCTGACGGATCATCCATTGTCCCGTTTTGATCACTGGTCCGATCCGTTCAGTTTGCTCCGTTCGTGTTTGTCGGCATTTCGGCTTGGTGGCGTTTACACCTCCTCAAGTCCTTGATTCATATTGGCTCATACTTATTATCCAGTTCGATGTGTTTGTTTATTTACGCGGCCGATGGGTATCAAGTTTCCAAAAATTCTCTCGCGTGTCTAGTGTTTGCTTGAGTAAGGGCTTGTGCTGTACTCAGGTTGATGATGTTTCTAGTTTGATCCTCGTGGACGGATATCCAAGAAGATTGACCTCGTCTCTTGATGACCATTTCGTGTTCATGAATTCGTGTTGATAACTTCCGTCCGTAATGTTGTTCGCAGTCGTTGCATTGGATTTTATACATAAAGGGGACTCAGTTTCAACTCGAGAGATGCAACAAACAAAGACTACTTGGCTATCTTGGAGCACATAATGAAATCCGATGGTAGATGTCAGTGAACAGCATTGTGACATGAAATGAGACCACTGCCTCATCTTCCACTACCTTAACAGTTCTTAGTTTGTTCAAGAATCGCAGAGCGTTGCTGATGGAATGTCCCGATCCGTCGATGAGATATCGTAATCGCTTGAATAAGTATTTGGCCAAATTACATGTCGGTGTGTTGGGTAGGAATACAATTGGTCTAAATGTGTTACCGTCCTTGTATATCTTTAGCAGTCCATAGAACTGAGCAGTGATTGTATCATTCAACTGCCTTTTTCAGCGTTCCCTTTTAATTCTTTTGTGCGTAGCTTCCAGTTTATTTTTGGTTCGGCGTTGATTTTGTTGGATAGTTTCATGGTGAGATCAGCATTGAATAGGCGGTAGGTGGCTGTTTCGTTGAACAGTTGTTTTGCTTTGTCCATGAGGACCGTCCTTCGTCAGCTGGTAGAATGAGCAGTGTCCTTTTGTCAAGTCTTCCATCACCCTAGGGACCGCTGAAAGTAAAGCCACCGGTTGATGAATTGCGCTGTTTTCTCGATATCGACCCTGAACTCTTTCCAGGTTCTCAGTTGTCATCCTTTTTGAAGTTGTTTAATGCTCGTTGTTCGCCTTTGGTGAGGTTATTGGACTGTGTCGGGGAAGTCCTCAGTTCCCCGAAAATATTGTATGACAAGAAGACCAACAAAGTAGTTGTCAGTGACCTTAGCCGTTGCCATAATCGTCTACTTCTCCGGTCTCCACGAGCGTCCTCAGCCATCTTGACAACTGTGGTTTTCATCCCGACTACACGCCTACTCTGCACTGTCTGGACTTTTGTCTGGTCCATTCCCTTTGACTTTGCTTTGTTGGTAGTCCTAAACCCTATAAATATGAACGAGTTTACGGTCATGTTGTCTTCGGTTGAGCGACATAAAGAAACTCTGTTTGAAGGCCAGTCTTTTCCATGGGTTCATGCGGTAGCCTCGGGTGGATGGGTTGGCTGGGAAGAGACTGATTGACCGCGTATGCTCCGTACTCCGTCGTTCATTATCGTTATCAGTTGTGCATCATTGTTGGCCCCAGTTCCGTTATCCGCCGTTTCATTGACCTTTATTCTGTTATCTGTTTGCGAGCTCGTAGGCCGTAGATCCAGTTACAACAGATTGTCTGTTGCGGGTCATGGCCGGGACGATACTTTGTGCTGAGCTGGGACAAAGCTGTCTATGTAGACTTTCGGTATGCCGAGTGTCTTACGGTGCCATCAGCTCTGTGTTGCATCCGTACATTCCAAAACGACAGACAATGATCTCTTACTAACTCCATCCTTATTCGGAGATCCTCATGATTGCAATTCAGTCCCATCATTAGCGTATCGGTCTGTTTTTCGTTGTCGGTGGCCACCATAACGTCACCCACATACCGTCGGTAAACCGCACTCGCCGTGATATGTTGATCCACTTAACTTTCTGTATAGGAAACGAGAATGGCCGCAAGTATAGGACCCAGTGGGTTTCCTATAGACAATCCATTGATCTGTTTGGAACCTCGCGAGTTGCACATCGACACGATTCTGTGCATATTTTGTCATTTTCATTTCTGCAATGTGTGTTTGCTAGGATACAGCAAAATCGGTTCGAACGAAAATCGTGCAAAACACCACTACTAGTTTGTCTTTTTAAGTTCATTTCGGAAAGAGCTTTTTTCAGTATCGTACACTGTCGGATCATCGCTGGTGCTCTGTGCTGACTACAGAAAGATCTGGCAAGCTGTAGGGCATCCGAAGGGGCCTTGTATTTTCAGTAGCGTTGTTGTGTATTGTTCGATTCCATCCGTTTCTGAATATGATAACTGTCAAGGACTCGAACGCACACTACTTCCGCATAAACAATAAGCATCACCAGGTAGTGACCGAAAGAGTTGGGCTTCACTTTTGTACCTTGAAATAACAGAAAGCTGTTCTGATTTATTTCTGGTTATGTTTGCCTTTAAGTCAATAGTAATTGGGTCATTTCCGAAATAGATACATCACTTGGTCATGCAGAACCTCAGCACATTGGTATTAATGTCGAAGTGTTCAGTGAAGGAAAAAACTTCACAATATTTTACATGTTAATGAAAAGTCTTACAAACTTCATTTTCAGTTTTTTTTTCCCGCACTCTAAATCCACAATTTTGTACCTAACTATGATCATCATTCAATCACTACATATTGCCCTTCGAGAACCAGCCAAACACTGTTATGCCTCGCAAGTGGACAGGCATTCTTAATTCCCCGGGATATATAGAAGAATCTGAACAGATGGACCAACGGTCTTGCGCTGAAGTTTTCCGTCCCATTATTTCCAGCATTTTTTCACCACTAGTGACCCATGCAACTCGAGTCATAGAATATAATATTCACTGGTACCCGTAGCTCAGTGTCACCGGGTTGACGACTAACCCTCATGAGTGGACCTGATAAAAAATTATCCGTGGTGGTTGGATTTAAGCTCTACCGTTGTAATCGCACAAATATATGGTCAGAAAAGTAGTTTATTTAGAAAAACAGACAGAAACACTATACGATTTCGCCTATAGCTAGGTGGACCCATTTTTACACTGCATTAGACCGAGTTCCGACTGTCAATAAGACATCACTACTTTGTTTGTTACACCGTTCCGAATGATCTATTGGTTTGTGTCTATTCCCAGATGCGTGCCACTCGAGCGTTACCAGTGTATCTGACTCGTACCCTAATACTGTTGCTAGGTAATTAGTTGGATTCCATAAATACCAACAAAACGATGGACGATTGTTTCAATCTGGTGTAGGATAAACTGCTGGCATCGTCGTTCACCCACTTATTCACCAGATTGATGATTCCAAAAGTGAACGATTTTGTCATGTTGGGGTAAATGTGATAAAAGAAAATCAGGCAGGAGGCGGGCAATAATGAGGACCTTCTACCTTGTGAATGTTCCTTTTAGTTAGTCTACAGTATGATGTTGATGAGGTACTGTGGTGGGACCAAGGTGGGCCATTGTAGTTAACCCTGGACATGCATACGTTTTTATACTGGTTTCTTATAAACAGGTATAGCTGTCACTGTTCTACCCTTACTGTTCATTTAATGTTTTTGGAGCGTGGGGGTAATGATATATCGTTGAGATAGTCATGGTAGCGGTGACGTCGCGTTTATAGGGCCAAGTGGACAATATGCTCAACTGTTTGACAATCGTCACACTCTACCATGAGATAGCCAGAAGTATAAGCTTCTGTTGTACTTCCACTTTTCTGATAAGCAGTTGTCCTACAAACGAACAAACATCTAACACAGTTCCATTAATGCGTTGAGAAAAGCTTCCGTACTCAGCTTGTCCCAGAGGCCATCGGAAAAGTGTTTGACAGCTGTATCGAGCCTGTTGAGTCTCATCAAAAGCACGCACACAGAGGCATAGAATCTAAAGCCTATGGGAGTGTGTCCGAATAATAGCCCAAATGCATTTGCATCAGAACAGGGGGTAGTGGCCACTGCGGCTGCTGTAAGGGTATGTGAGTTAGTCTTCTTGGTTGTTGAGGAAATAGCCAGTCGACTTCAGACTGTTATAATGGAAGTGACAGTTTAGGTAACTGTTGTTCTGCACTGTAAAAATCACGCAAGGTGTTGTAGTTTCAACACAAACAACAGAAATATTTTAGCACTTCTCTGGGCCTTTGATATTATGCTGATGCATCGCAAAAGGATTCCCTTTTCTTAAACGGAATTGCATGCGGTTCATATAGCCTGATGTTCCGAAAGTTCATGAGCCTGCTCTATTTAACAGCGACCGTGGACATGTGCATCGTTTTGTGGGTAAGACTGATTAACATGGATTCGGCCGTATTTCAGGCTTTCAAGGTCACCTTCCTGTACCGCAAATTTTACCCATTCTCATCGGGTTGTGTAGAATCTGGCTTATAGTTGTGCTAAACGGAGTGCTAACCACAGTCCATGGGTAGCACCGTTGAGCTTATTAATCTGGTATTCACTAAGTTTACCTAATACGTACAGTTTAGTATCCAATATGGCACCCTGGTTCGTGGCAAAGTATTCACCTTGACGTTGAACTTTCTGACGATGACTAGGAATACTTTTGAAGAACACCTTACCGGTTAGTGTCTGCAGGTATTTTGAAAACTACCACATTGTTAACGAGCATTCAGTAGGGGAACATTGAACAGTAGCAGGCGCGGATGAAATAACGTTTTGGTATCTGTCAACGGATATTGTATGGGTTTTGTCTAGTTTCGTACCTGCAGACCTCATTGGCAGATTTTGGAGGCTTTACGCTGTATTACGTTCATTCTTGTGTCATGGTGGAATGGAATTGTTGACACTTTTTGCTGTTCATCGGAGGTGGTCGCATATTTTGTGTGCCAATCAGCGAAGCAGCTTGGTCGATCATTACAGTTAAACCTAAGCACATTCAAGTTAGTGTAGACAATACTCTACGTTAAAACATTGGGCTTTTTTTAGCCACATCACCAATAAGGATAAAGGACGTATTGTGAGAGGTATGCGTTTCATTTACACTCATCAGTCTAACACCTCAGATAACTAATTCATTTGTGCTTAATGTCTGGTAATAAAACAAACAGTGATTGACACATGCACACAAAAAATCACTGCCGCTGAAAACCAGTCTGTTGCATTAACGAATTTTGTGCGCACAACCCCAATTGCAGTTGATATCAGTAAGTTGCATTATAGTTTTCATCGCTTATTGTTAGATGTTCTACTGGCTTCAATGTTCATTTGAAGGATGACATAATGCTTTATCGTATCCATTTAGCTTCCCACTGGTCTGGTATTAACATTTCCTTTGACGTATACTCCACATTTATTCCCGATAGTGTGCGACTGGAAATGCTTCGAATTCTCCATCATATTGCTAACTACTGACGTTTTATTCTATTTGTTCCTAAGGGCAGGGCTTCACAGGATTGTCTGTTCAGTTCTATACCTTTTAATATTACTTCTGACAGTTGTACATTTCGGAAGTGTATAATAAAGGTTCGACCCTTTATTGTATGGCGCGTATGGAAGTAGGAGTTTCAGTGCGATGGGTTCTCAACAGTTGCTTACTCTCCTAAAAGTTTTGGACAACATGGCTTAATAAGTTGTGATGTTGAAAGTGTGTTGTTGGCTGTCACCACTTTACTCTCCTCTGTGATGTAGCCATTGCATATAGGTAATGTCCATATCTTTCCTGAGCTCGCATTTTCCTAAAATACATTCCATCTTTTCAACATCAGATTGAGCCACCTCAGCGCTGCAGTAATCTTCCTGAATGGCCCACACTAAACGGATTACACTGGTAAAGTGGAAACCGGAACCTCGCACCGGAGTCGTCTAAACAAATCCTCTTTGTACACCACTGTGATATTTATGTGTTAGGGATGTATCCTATGCTTAGATTGCGACTGTCTTCTCCATCATCTTAGTATGCCTCGGCTATCTTGGTCTACTCGAGCTTACTGACCCACTTAGTCTCGCTCAGTGTTGGGACTGCAACGCAATATGCTTAGGTTGAATCGCTTTACAATTATTGAACATCACAAGATAAATCGTTTGAAGTACTTTAAACTTGGACATCTTATTATAGAAAGCCATATTTTTAGGTCTTTATGCTTGTGCCATAACCACATGTATGTCGGACTGTCAGTAGGCTCGCACTTACTTCAATCTATTCATATGTTTCATCGGTGCTTATTTGGAGGTTGACCATCCTACTGCTTGGACTACAAAGAAGAAATCGATGATCTGGTTTATCTGGGCTGAACTCAAGTTCGACTACAGCGTTTACATTTTTTCACTCAGCCTCTTGAAAAAAGGCACCAGAATTTTGTTTCACTCTCGTTAGAGCTCATCAACAGTGCATACCATTTCCACGAATGGAAGTTAAACTCCGGTCACGCTTTCATGATACAACCAAGCTAAGCGCTGCGCCATTAGTATTATGTTAAACCCGATCGGATTATTTTATCTGAACTCTCAAACGCTTTCACTTGTGCGAGGTGGCTAGGTTGCCCGATGGTCACCATCGGAGATGCGGTAACCACCAGCTACTGTTAGGCTGTAATTCCACAGTTAGGACTTCTGAATCCGGTCGAACTCGCCGATTATATTGAACCTTCTAAGCAATGCTTTTAGATAGTTTCTGAAAAAAGCTGGCTTAAAAATAATCTGAACGCAAGAGTTGCGATCGGGTGTGGCTGATGTTCAGTTAAGGTATTCCTAAATCAGACTCTTATCTGCCACCAGTGGTCTTTATGTTTGTTCTGTTGCTCTCTATGTGTCTCGTGGAGATCACTGGGCAGCCTGATCATTTCTCACAATCGAACATGGCTTTCCGTTCCGGTATGAAGATTCGGTCGTGCCCAGCGTGAACTCAATGACACAGTAGTCGGCCGCCTGGTGTAATCGTAGCCAGAGTTCGATTCCTGCTGGTGGCAAATTTGAGCACTGTTCACGACCTCTTAAAAAAATGAAATTCGAATCTGATGCTTATTTCTGAAAGGAGCTGTTTGTAAAGTTTCTCTGACTGCGAAAACTGCAATGGGATTTCATGACCTTCAACCTAGCTCAACCAGTTCACCAGCTACTCATGTGTAGCATAGAACATTTATTTGCAGCTTAAGTGATAGAAGCCTATGAAGCGCTTCCCTTGAAAAAGTGACAATTAAACTACCCGATATTTAACACTTGGTTGATCCAAATGAACACTAGAAAGAAATTTCAATAGCCTGAGATACCTCTTTCGACGAGATCTTTCCCATGGGGCAAGGCGTATACTGTTTACTCACGTGAACTATTCCCTTTTGGCCGTGACTACAACGAGGCTATCGGGAACTAAAACACAATCTTACGCAGAGGCTACGTGGGGATCATGATGTCCGAGAGAGCCAAAAAACAGGCTATATATTTTTATAAAAGGGATTAATTAGATGCTGCTTCTCCTGATTGGTGGTTGTACTGGTCATTTATATGATGTTAATCAAACTGGACGTTGAAAGATGGTTCGGAACTTCATCGGTTGTTACAGTGACTCACTAGGTTGAGCATTTACAAGAGTAGTTCACCTGGCCCGAACCCTCTCTCAGCTATTTACAGTGGAGGTTGTATGGTTATTTATAACCTTCTCGACTATCTTATGTAAGAAACCGAGGCGATCTTGTTGCTTGACTTATTCAAACTTTAGAAAGCGCAATGGCGAAAGCTTTTTTCTCTGGCTCTTTCTTTCGTGAGATTGTTCTCAAAACTGACCTCCCTTCATCTTTCCTTATGAGATACAGAAGAGGTGTGTGGTGTTTGAATCTTACCATCATTCATGCTCGTTGAAGCTTTGGAGTCTCCAGTGTTGTGCAGCAGTTTGTTGAAGTCGTAGTACACTTCTGAGTACAACACGCTTATTTATAGTCAGCTATCTCGAACGTTCTCTAGTTAATGTGGTTTTCGATCATGTTCCTGTTCAACTGTAGTGAACTGTTTCCTATAAGAGGTCTCCAAGACTCTCGGAGTGAAGCATCTGCCAGGTTATAAACCCACTGATTATATGTGTGAAGACGACCTAGTTTCACTTGGCTTTTTTCAGACAACATGCGGACCGTAATGAACTGATTGAACGGTATTTCTGATCTGTTTGGTTGTGCCATTCGCTCCTATAACCTGCGAATTGCCAGCACAAGATTGGATCGGCCTCAATGCATTCATTTTTGTTGTAGGCCGGCCACTTGTTTGGTTTTACCCACCTGAATAGTTTCATCTCCTCAACTCGTCACGTTGCCGACAGTTTATCCACTAGGGTACTGAAAACACGTAGTGTATTCTCCAATCGTTGTCACTTGTGTTGAATACGTCCTTTTGTCGTTTAAAGCCATCACAACGAGATTGGACCTTGACGCAGTATGACGGCTTGCGCATCTCGATGACCTGTTGTGCTTAACTAAATACTTTGGCGCTCACACCGAAAGGGCCACTCTCACCAGGCAGACCAGTAGGCAAAGGTGTCACAAGACAGTTTCCCGATCCTCTAGTTTTGGGCTGGAAGAAGTTTGGGATCTTCTTCCGGAAAAAGTTCCAGTCCCAGTACACTGCTAACCGCGGCATTGTGGTTCAGGCTTTGGAGCTAAAGGCTTTGATTAAGAATCCTAATCGTTTTCCCGTCTGGATCTGGACGTCCTGGTCCACATATAACCATGAGTAGCCACAACACCAATACTTCCATACTGCGTCGGCCCTCTCGTACTATAAAACGGGTCAACTTATCTGCTGCATACAGCAGGGTGGATTGACGAAAACTTGCTAGT
This sequence comes from Paragonimus heterotremus, assembly GCA_013368495.1. NCBI lineage: Eukaryota > Metazoa > Platyhelminthes > Trematoda > Plagiorchiida > Troglotrematidae > Paragonimus > Paragonimus heterotremus. The sequence continues at coordinate 179,286 of LUCH01000550.1, forward strand.
ACTGACCAGTCCCCCGCTGTCCTTTCAAATTCGGCTCTCAGGCCCCTCCCAACCCCCATTCTTGATGATTACTTTGCAGGTCCCAAAAAAGGAAGCTAACCTTGGTAAAACTGAGCCGATAAGTTCCGTCTTTCGCCATTTAGTTTCGGGCCTCCCTCATTTCTTGATTAGACCTAAAATGCTAATTAATATAGGTGATTCCAACGTTTACACTCATAAACGGATAGATCAACAGGCTGCTGTCACACGAACATTAGACTCGTCAAATGTCGATGTCTACTGCATTTTGGAGACCAGAATCCACGTCAGTAATCAACGTATGGAGCTAACAGCACCCGCACTGTCTACTCGATACTGGTTACACATTTCGGGTGTCTACGGCTGCCGTTACAAGTTAGGCTGGAGTAGGTGTAGTACTCAGCACGATCGCCGCAGCCGCATTGATAGATTTGATCCATGTTAACAGTAGACTTTGTGCCATCCGTCTGGCAGGTTCAATTAAGACCAGCTCTAGACTCAAGACTTTCGGACATTTTTCCGTTATGTCTGCTTACGCTCCTACTGACTGTAGTGACGTAGCCGTCAAGGACGCATTTTACTCGGATCTGGCCGCTCTCCTTCGGTCAACACGTGGCTCTGATCTAGTCGTTCTGGTGAGAGATATGAATGCGCAGGTGGGTCGACTTGGTGAGGCCGAATCTTGTTTAGGCGGCAGGTTTGAGATAGCGTCATATCGGTGAGATAATGGCGGGCGATTGTTGCAGCTGTGCTCTGAGCATAAGCTATTTTTAGCCAGCACTAGTTTTAGGCATCGTGCGTATCAATGCTATACTTGGTGCCCGCCCTTTCCGAATCGGGCCTGGTCCCAGATAGACCACATAGCTGTTAGTTATAGTTGGCGTGGTTCCATTTAAGACGGTCGTTCTTATTGGAGCACGTACTTGAATTCAGATCATGCGTTGGTACGCTGTCGTTTTGTTCTTACTTTTGCTGGTCAACGACCTCACCGACAGCAACGATTCTCTGTTGAGAAACTGGCTTCATCGTCGCTAAAGCATAAGTACCAAACCAGCTTAGAAAGCTGCCTTGGTGGTACTCACTCCGAACATACTAATAGCTACTGGCCTCCAATTTCACAGGCTATTCAGAAAGCAGGTGCTGTACAATGCGGCTCAGGGGTACATGGGCTAAAGAGACATTGGATTTCAGAGAAATCTCTGGAGTTGTTAGAAGCCAGACGGAAGATTCCTCCTGGTAGTTCACCGAACGTAGTCTGAAGGCTGATCGTGAGGCTCGGTTAGTGGAAAAAGTTAAGGAAATGGAGACAGCTTCTACCTCATGGAACACCGGCAACCTCCTTAAGTTGATCCGTGCCACTGATCCCAGACGACTGTCTGTCAGTGAAACTATCAGCGAGGCACACGGCACATTAAACTATAATAAGCCCAGAAGGTTAGAGCGTTGGGCGAAACATTTTGAGGATCAATTTAGCTGCTTATATTGTGTTGCCTCCACAAACTTGTGATATGGCACCGTGGTGAATAAATTTGGAACCACCCACTGAGACTGAGGTTCGCAATTGCATCTTGGCTCTCAGTCGTAATAGGGCTGCTTGTTCAGATGACCTCGTGCCGACAGTTTTCAAGGTGGGGAGACGTTGGTGGTGGCTTCGATTCGGTTGTTTCAACTTGTGTGGACGACGGAGACTATCCATCCGTGCTGGGGTCACTCGATGATAGTTCCCATATTCATGAAAGGTGTCACGGGCCCTTACGAAAACCACCGAGGACTTGGTTTGACCCCAGTCACTTCTAGGGTTCTGGCATCCATTGTACGTTGTCGATCCCTGCAGCCCGAGGGGCAAACATTATTAAGGAACAGATAAGGATCCACCCTGGGCAATGATGTACAAATCACAATTTTATTATTCGTCAAATTCTCGAGCAGCGTCGTGTGTACTGCTGGCCGACAAATACCGTATTTCGTGGATGTAAAAGCTTGTTTGATTAGGTGAGGGTTTAAGGTGAACTGTCTGCCGGTTTTAGCACCACGAGCGGCGTACGTTAAACCAATCCACCCTCACTATTTTTGTATAATTTCGTCAGAGAAAAAACAATGCAGGACTGTCCACGTAACGCACAAGATGTCGGCGTGCGCCTCCTACCTCGTGGTTGACTGATCTTGATTATTTGAATAAAGCAGACAAAAGACTGGCATTAAACGATTTGTGCTCGGACAGATTTTGCTGCATCTCTACTGGTGTTTACTGCAGATGAGTTGGAATGTACAAAATCACAAAACAGTGACAAAAGGTCAAAGTTCAAAACCAGTTCAGTTGCTACCACGGCAGCATCAACGTCACAAACAGTTCCTTTTGTACGCACAAAATGGGGTGACGGTGTCGGATCGCAGTGGCCTCGGCATATCGTAGCAAACGTTTGTTTCGAGTCGAGAACAGAACACAAAATGACTTTGATGAGTCAATCACATGTTGCGTGATCAAGTAATGCTTGGCAATCGTTGACGCTGGCTCCTTTCGAGTGTTTGCTGTCAAGTAGCTTGATTGTGTGACCGTTTGTTGAACCCATTTCGGCAAGTGTTCGGCGACCCTGGTTCTAAGCTGGCGCTCAGTTCTGCCAATATAGGATGCTCCGCATCCACGTTTGTGTTCATAGATTACGTTTGATTTGGCGAACTGAGGCATCGGTTGTTTAACCGGGAGCGTGGGAACTCGGACTGTTCTGTGCACGATCACTGGTTTCGCGGCAAAGAACGTGCGTACAACAGCTGACATCAGGTGTTGTTCAACCATTTGAAACATATTGTCTCCCTTTAACGATAGTTGGAAAACTACTGTCTTTTTGGCGACTGTGGTTGCTGGTGTTGAATTTTCTCATAAATCTCCTCGGATAACCATTGTCTAATAAAGTCTCCTTTAGTTGACGGAGTTCATCATCCAGGGTGTCTCTAGTACAAAGTCGTCTGGCCCGGTCAAATAGCGTTCGTACCAATCCTCCCAACGCACATTACTTATCACTATGCTGCTTTACTTTTCAAGATCGGCCACTGTTAAGACCAGTAAGTGTCCTAGCTGTATTACGCATGGATGTGATTCGGAAATGAAAATTATGGTGATGACGTGAAGATGGCTCGTTTTTATGGAACGGTCGATCAGTGTTGACTGCTCATATGTGGTGCCTGCCGGAAACGTAGCGTGTTTTACCTTGTGTACTATGGTGTCAGGCGGAGCCTTGTAAATCTGATATGGCGTGTCAGCTAGTCAGACGTAGAACTCGATGCAGACTGCTATCTGTGCGGTCAACCACTCACATCATGGTACCCTCGGCTTGTCGTAATCGTCACTGACACTAATGCCCCTGTATTTCACACGGATGCCTAATTACCGTACAACTCTGACAAATAGAACAAACTCTAGTTATAAATTACGGGAAGGGTAAAAGTTGGGACTTGTTTTCCAGGACTATTTCACAGCAAGTTGTCTACATCTTGCTATCAAAGAACGAAATGGAAAGTGAAAGTAAAATGGTATCTGCGGTTCAATGTCTGCTATTTGAACTACTTTCTTTCGGACCTGAAACTCCTAGAATTACACCTCTTGTAACTTATTTCAATTGCAACGTAATATACAGTTATATGTCGTCCTCGTTCCGTGTGCTGGTATGTGAATGGTATTCTATGATATCAACTGTCAGTAGCACCTGTGCAAACGTATTCTAGTTATTACGATCCGTTGTCATTTAAAATTGTGGTTATCACATATTGCTAACGATTAACGTATCGTTCTGGGTGTTGAATGGCATACTTCTTATGTTTACAGGTGCCGATTTGGATGTGGTAGGTGGTCCATTCGGTTCATCTTTGCCAGTCGAATTGGCTTTAGATCCACAAATGGATGTTCTACTTGCCTACGAAATGAACGGGCAACCGTTATCTCGTGATCATGGGTATCCATTGAGGGTTGTTGTACCTGGTTCTATCGGAGCTCGACAAGTGAAATGGTTGAAGCGAGTAAGTTGGAACCGACCATGCACTTTCTGTTTCATTTGCCTTTTTTGGATGAGGATTTTTGTTATGATTTTATTGGTCTCTCTCACGCGCCTCCGACGTCGCACTACCGGTGCGTTAATGTAAGGCGTGCGAGCACGCGTGTGAATACCGGTAATACCATTTGAGACGTTCGTACAGTCCGATATCGATAGCCAAGCGTCAACCCACCGATGTGATGTAAATGAGAATCAGACAGGTCGTTGATAGCTTCGGCTGCATATGTTCATGATAGGGAGATCGTTCTGACATGGTTCAGAATCGTTACTGATTGTTTATGTCCCAGTTTTGTCATTTTATCAAGAACATTGATGAAGACCCTATTATGTGAAAGTGATACGACTGTTTTCAGCTGGTCAGTGTACTCCTGGTCGGTCTTCAGCATAATGGGTGGGCGTTGTTGTAAGAACTAAAAGACTCATGAATTGGAAATTGGGGCATGTTTAAACTTGCATGAACGTTTTTATTAAATCTTAAATCTACACGTAGTTTCCGATGATTCGTTCCATTTAACTCTTACCGAATTGTAGTGCTGATTTTTCGGAGACTTTTGGTAGTTTTCACAGAGAAATTCCTCAGTATTTTGTATGTTGACTAAACAGTGGTTATGGGATGCACTGTTCACCATCTGTCACGACCGAAATATTTGTGGCAGTAATCAGCGCCATCACACGACATCTAGTATGACTTCGTCATCAGAGTGATGGATATAGATCTCTTTAGCATGTTGTCTGTGAAAGATTTATCTTACTGTACTGACCTGTCCGTGTTGCAGTTCATCTTACTACTTATACAGTTATCACCAGGAGAAAATGAGTTATGTGGGCTTGTCTATGAAGTTGGACAGATTCGTATTCTTGTATGGCATACGTTCTTGAGTAACTTATCACCCTTCGTTTCGTAAACAGAGTAGACGAGCACCAGCTAACCACACTGAAATTGCTACACATCACTGTCCCTAAAAGTGTACAAATGGATTATTAGAAGATTAACTCAAGTAACAGAATTTATAAAGACGTATTGCTCAAATAAATGTGAGACTTCTAAAAACGGGCCTTTTCGTTTCTTCGCGTCGTCATTTCACTAGATAGCATCACCGTTCACTAAGTCGAAGTTATGGAACCGTCCTTCTGGTTTGTATTTCTCTAGACCCCCCCCGTGGAATATTCGGGTATCTTTGCTATGGTTCAACAACTGTTGAGAGTCTATTATGCTCGTTTTCCATGGCAAAACTGGTATCACTGTGGATAATACAAAAATATTATCGAGTCAGCACTTGCAGTATCAAAAATCAGCTGTAGTCAGCTCCATGTGATTTATTTATTCTTCCTGCATTTCCGTGGGATGACCTCTCTTAAATGGTATCAAGCCGAGGTTAAGATTTTTCACAATTGAGTCTACCCCGTACTTTCGCATCTGCAAAACTACTTGTAGTACAATTCCAATGCTCATCAGTAGCGTTGGTGTGTCCTAGCGTCAACTGGTTCGGAAATTCTCTATGAGCAGTCAATCTCCTGAGTCATTTGGTGGGTGCCACATCACAGTCTTTTGGGTGCGTAACTGAATCCAAGTGTAAAATCTGTGGACCCTCAGTTTATCTAGCCGGTTTGACTCCAGCCCGAATCCATATTTTTCCCCCATTGGATCCCTTCCAAATTGAACAGTTCTTTGATGTGAATACTGATTACCAAGTATCGTGTCCCCTCGTTTAAACTTCACCCTCGGCTTTCCTAGGTTTATTGACCAGAGAGGATTTCTATCATCGTCTTTATTAACGCCCTCACTGTTCAACGCCTCAGTGAGAGTAACTCCTCTGTTGTACGTCCACACATATGTGTTCGTGTTCTGGCTAATGGTGTGTAGCCATCGTCTTCACGACAGACGCACCAATCAATTACCCAATTCTCCTCTATTCTATCCCGTTCTGCACCCACTCACGCAGTGTCGACACGGTAGAGGGACGTCATCTGCCTGCAACGCTACCTTATCGGCACAAGGGCGACGCCATCACGTGGCTATTTGACTAAAAGGTCATGATCGGCGATTGATTGGGTAGCTGTGAACATCGCTGCCGAATTATTAGCTGTAGTAATCAGATTTGTTGAAACGGGTTTATTCCTGAGCATTCTTTTCACCACGTACATGCTAATTCTGGTTCATTTCTTAACCTACTATAATTGTTATGCGGATCTAATAATGTTTCCCATTTGCACTTGCAGTATATCCATTTTCGGTTTGACGAATCTGATGAGGCAAACTGAATTTACTAAAACGAATTCTCAAAGTGAACCGGGACGAAGTTTTGTAACTTTTGTGACTGATGAATCGCTGACGTCCGTCACCTCAGTTAGAGTAGTAATGGAAATAGCAACTCCTCACTGAATGGATCACACTCGATCATTATCCATATATCCTCACTTCATGATATCGTCATCATTTACTTTCGGCTTTTTTGAACAAAACGAAGGGTGTCAGTTGAACGAGGGCTAATCGGTTGTTTTTGTAGGTTCTATCTTTAGTGACCCTACGTGTTCACATATGTAGGCCTCAATGAGCTGACAATATATAAGGCTCAAGTGTATGCCTCGTTTCAGCAAATGCTGCGTGTGGTCAAACTCAAAAATTCAATTAACACGAATTTGATACTGTCAGTATTCACGGCATGTAGCGATGGGAGACCTTCCCTTCGTGTGAAGTTAAGAAGAGCTCTTACTCACAGCGCCCGGTTGCCGGTTGTATGACGGTGGATCCTAGTTCGATTGCTACAAACACTGTTATCAGGATTTGGCAGCCTAACAACATTCAGCGTACACAGTCTGTTCCACAACTATGAAGTAACACTTTTTGCGAAACTTTCGGCACTTTTGCTGAACTCTATTCGGATTTTTTAACAAACAGTAAAAGATGACAGCTTTTCGCGTTAACATATCGCCTAATGAGAATGACCTGAATGGCTATCACTGTATGATCACACATCTTAATGTAATTGCTTGAGTATTCAAATGTATGATCGTTTTTAGTCCAGGACGTAGTCAGTAAGTCGAAGTTGTATTCGCACTGCACACACGCAACACGTCAACATAAAACTGACCTTTAAGCTAACCAAGACTAACAGTTCTGAAGCTGATCAACCTGAATGCAGTAGCGATTCATGAGGAGCGAATATAAGATGCTGACACGGTTGGTGACGTCCGTTTTCTTACTCACCTGTCACAGTGAGTAGAGCCAGCTGAAGATTACGCTTGATTTGACCGCATATGGCCTACGCCGGGTCACTCATGCTTTCATTCATTTCCCTCGTATCCAGTGTAAACCCGAATGAATAATACCAGGAGACGTGTGAGTGGAAGCTGTTTTGATCCACCTGACCAATCGGTTGGTTATCCATACAGTAGGGTTGCGTGAACTTGTAACCTTTCTCTCGGAAATATGATATGAAGTAGCTATAATGGTAAGTTTTAAACTAAGGTGATGGTCATCAGTAATATAAAGTAAGAAATATTTTAATATTCATATGAAGGACTAGGATAAAATGCAAATATTTGAATTTAGACTAAGAAACAGACAAAACTTCAAACATACAGTGTACCAACAAGACTGCCGATAAGGAAAGGAGACAGGCTAGCATTACCCAAGTTTCTGAAAAGACCATCGGGGAATCCTTGACTGGTACGATCAAAATAATGCAAATATAATTGACTCAATCCAGCTCAGTGCTGTTATTGTCCATAATCTGAGACCCATACCACAATGCGAAATGCATATGGATAACATTTTTGTAACGCATCTCCTGGCCATTTGGATTTCAATTACTTACCTTTAGCTGATTTTTCACCTGCTTCTTTGGAGTCTGTTCGTCTGTCAACTGTTGGATGTCTCAACCAACGAAACTGGTTGAGTATAAGCATAGGTTAAATCACGCCTTCGTTTGCTCCTCAAAATACCTCAATATCAAAAGCCATTTCCGATCACCGACTATTCAAGATAAGGTGCGGATATTGAAGCTGGAAACTGTTCAGATACCACACGTTTCGTTCAAACAATGTTTAGGTTCCACTGCCATACAACTGACTAGACAGCATCACTGCGTGGTAGACAAGCAGCTTGGTTTTCAAACAAAGCCCGCTTTTGTTTCAAACACTTACTCCAAAGAGTCTGAAAACAGCATTAGCCTTGGGTACACAGACTGGAGGTTCGAGGTTCATGGAAAGATTTGTTGAGAGGGAAGTCTCAAGTGGTATAAAGCACCTTTGAACAAATTCACCGGAACAGAGAGTGAACATATGTTACGAAATGTTAACAATTCGTTTATTCTTATCAGCCGCAAACGTGACATGCCATCCACATACTCCATAGATAGGAGGACAAACAGGGAATAGATACACCTGTAAACATGCCATGTATTGTGTAATTAAGACCATGGCAACCCAAGAGATAGCTTCAACCGCTTTTGCTCGTATGACGTCAGCTGGTCACTTTTGACAACCATCGCTTCACAAAAAGCCAGCAACTATGAGTTTCGACTGCGCAACAGTATCTCGAATGCTTTCATTGGATCAACTTGATGACCTGTTGTCACCAGATACCTAGTAATCGATGACGTTGGATTTCCAGCAGTCAGTTCACCAGTTTGAGGATAGTGCATCGTCAGCCGTTTCGACAATTTCTGGATGGGTTAGGCCACTCGTTGTGTTAGTTATCACTGTTCCGTCCGTTGTAAATGTCGCTACAATTGCAAGTAAACTGGTATACAACATAGGAGACAGAACAGTTTGACGAACTGCTTTCATGATTACAGAAGTGTGGTCCTCTGATCACCTTCGAATGTTAGAAACAGGAAGATATCCTTCTTTTGAACCGTACGTATGAGTAAGCTGCCCTTATTCACCCTACTGTGTACCTCGGTGAATTTCTCAGAGTATCCATTTGCTAATAAAGTCTGTCCCAGCAACTCCTGTTCTGTCTGCAATTAATCAGGAGGTACAAGTATGCTTGACTCTGTGAAACAGCGTTTTGCTGAAACTACATTTGTATGCAATAGCATATGTGTTAGTATGATTTCGATTACAACACTCCTGAGGAAGGCCACCCGAGGTGGTTGAAACATAGAGTATTACAACTTGCTCATAGCGTTGTGCTATTCTCAATTCATTCATCAATAACAACATAGGTGGGAAACTGACAGCGTTGATCTCTCCCATGTTGCTTTGTGGTGAATGGAACGCTGTAACGTGCCATCTGCACGTCTAGCAATAAATTCATCTATGAAAGCTAAACTGTTGTTAGATTCAATCACGTCAGATAGGGATAGAGAGGGGCGAATGATACTAATGGGCTGGAGAGACAAATCCAATAACTCGAACGTCTGACTTACTTGACATTGAGGGGGTGGCTCAGGCCGGAGGCGCAGTGACTGAGAGACTGGCATCAGTTTTTTTGCCTACTACGCAGCACAGCATATGTTTTGTAAAAGCGTATCACGTTTCTGACAGGCATAGTGTTTTTGATCGTAGGGAGCACTAGCGGTTGACCAAGGTTACCCTTTGGACGATCGGAATACCTTCTGTTTAAAGACACATTTTCTACCCTGCTTTCTTCTGTATACACAAGACGGCAGGTAACAGAACTATAAATATATTTCTGTTGTATGCAGGCAACATGTATTACGCAATCTACCAGCCAATCAGCAACAACTTCGAGACACGCAGACATAAACATCTTAGATAGTACACAACGGATACTTTAATTCAGACCTGGTAGAATTCTCGTTCTGTTTCACTCAGAACATTTCACGGTTATTGAATAACCTCTTACAGTCAAATCGTTCACTAGTGTGCTCCACTGCTACACGAGACAAGTCTGTGTATTAATCTCTATTGGTCCACAATTAGTTTAAGATGATGTCTTAGAGTTGGTTAGGTCATTGTACCAATCAGATTGTTTATTGGCTGTTGTTTTCATCTCTCAACGTATGCATGTTATAACTGTATTTCAATTTGAACATCACTCATCTTCGATTGCAGTCTCCACATTCAGCAGTCTTTAAACTGACCGACTTCGCAAAGAAGCACTAGTCTCAAGTTTTAATCTTAGTAGAGTTCATTAGTAATGCATATTCTCTTTTGGAGCGGTATTTACATCCCGGCTGTTGTGCTTGTGAAACTGGCATGTTAACCACAATGCCAAAAACCGCACAATAGAGGTGACCAAACAGTCGTGTACAAACGCTCAACCGCAACCTTGTGTGACTAGTGTCCACTCAGAAAGGGTACAAATAGGGACATTCTACTCACTTCAGTTGATAATCCCGTAATCAAGAACTTTTCAGTTAGGTTGAAGCCACGAATTTCATTAGACCAACTAAGCAACGTATAAACTAAGGATTGAATTGTATTGCTAGAACATGACACTTCCATCGCTTTATTGGCTCACAGGTGGAGGCAGTTGAATAAAAATGGCTGAAATTGAAGACGAGGCATTCTGTTCTGTTTGCACAATCACCACACTATTGCCTTCTTTAAACGTCATACTGCTTTCACAAGTCAAGCCCTCGTTAGTTCCAACCTTCCAGACTGTCCAAACCAATGTATATTTCGTCGGACAAATGCCTTATATTCCGGTGGAGTGCAACCTTCCAGGACTACTGAAAAATCTTGTTTAAGAATGCCACTGCTCATCTCATGTGTCTCATGTTGCGGTGTTTTTCTGCCTAAAGTGTATATCTCCTACTCTTTACGCTTCATTTTGACTTCTGGTAGGTTTGACGGCCTCCAAGATTGATATTCATCAGAGTTCTCGATCCTCTCGGATGTCATTGCACGCAGTGCGTCAGTTGACCCTCTGTAGACATTAATTGGGAGCAAAATTGCTGCATTATATGGGTTGTTGAAAAGGTTTGATTTGTGAATCTTACTCAATGGGTTATTGTCTATCCATTGACTGGTGCTACGGAACACTTTAATCCGAACCCACCTCAGTCTCTAAGTTGTGCCGTATTCCTAGTCCAGATAGAGAGGGCATTTCTTCATCAGTCGACAGTTTTTGATCATTTTAGCTTGATAAGGTAATGTGTCAATTTCGGATACATTAAAGTTCACAAAAATTTTGCCTCTACGTTCTCATGCAAAATTTCGATTGGATTTAGGCACAGTTTTCAAACTGTTAACGAAACAAGACGTAGTTCCATAAGATCGTGAGGTAAACTTTTTGTGTTATAACGCGGATGATCAACCGTGAGTAGAAGTGGCTAGAGCACGGATGTAGGATATACGAATCCCGAACGCGCAGTGCATCATCAAAACGACCTTGAGCTTGACCAGAGGGTATTGTGGTTCACACCGTGGCTCGCTTCAAAAGTGATGTGGAACATCCTAGAAGAAGAAAACATTACCGAAAAGGCTAACAAACAATGAAAGAAAACTAAGCGGAAGAACTAGAAATAGTATAAACACAGGTAGGCCACTGCCATCTCGGATAGCATTTCTAGCCAACGGTTTGAGTGATCACGAGGTTCCCAACCAGGCAGACGACACCAACCCGCTTTTCCCAATGGAACACTCAGAGTCCTCAGATCTCTTGACGTAACGTTACTCAAAAACTGCAGAAGAACACAGAAAACTGTTCTTCAACCGAGGCTGCGTTTACTTTCAGCTTGAAATTAGGTAAGTAGACCGGCATCTACGTCCATATAAATTTCGCTTGAATTTGAAGAAATCTACCTTAATTGATGCAGTAAACGTGACATCAGCCATGAAAATGAAAAAATGCGCACGGAAACTGAGTTTCGGCCTGTTACGGCCCAGGAGAACAAAGTGCAAAATCTCGAAAGGTTTTCCTGGTAAATCTCTGGAAAAATCTTCTTCAACAATTTAAATTTGCTCTCCACACGACAGCGGACTTCTTTTTATGGAAGGGCTGAAAACCAGCTAATTGTACAGAATTACCCTTTAGAGCATTTCCATCCACCGCTCCCCCATTTAAGTGTCATACCAAGGCAAAGCATTTCCCGATATACAACCACTTTTCGTCCCATCCTTGGTCATTTACCGAGTGTTACGTAACCACGACAATCTATTGCAAAGTTGGGCCGAAAACATTGAATATCTTTTTGATGGAATGTCTGTCGGAACCATTTTAGCTTGCGTGTCCGAATACGCCTTAAGTCGCAGCTGCTGATTGTAATTTAGCAGTGCTTCTATGATTTTGCTCAGTTCCACTATGGTAGACTAAAGAAACCGTTCGTTTCGGATGGACCTTTGGACTAGTGTTTACTAATCGAAGAAAGAGCCTTTTATAAACGCTCTTTATTTTACCACTAAAGCTAGGACATACTGTTTGACAACTATTCTGTGTTTTTCTATCTTCTAGTTTGAAGCATCCTACCGAATCTGTTTATTTGAAACATTGAGTTCCCTTTATCTAGTTCATTAAGACGGCAAGAAGACATGCATTGCGAGATGCAAGCATTTCGTTTATTCTCATCGCCACGGTGAACCCACCGCAGTGAACCCAGACTACTCCCATGTTGATGTTTCGTTCATTTCACTATTTTGTCACCACGCGTTTAACCTATATAACTGAATGTTTTATGTATTCGACCGATGAGAATAAACGAAATGCTTGCATCTCGCAATGCATGTCTTCTTGCCGTCTTAATGAATCTGTTTATATCGATTTGCCAGCAACACGAGAACGCATCATTATCGTCATCATCATTATCAACATCACATCACCGATACTTAATCGTTATACCGTAATACGAAGAAGAATCTCTAATGGTAGTAGCGTATATTGGTCTAGATCATGTTCAACCCGTTTGCCGGGTCCTCTTACGTACTAGGTTGATGCATTCGGTTGCCTCTGTAATACGTCCGATGTAAAGTATGTCATCTCTTTTTTCTCAGTACCGTTTTCATCTGCTGCTTGTTTGAGGCACTGAGTTGGTTAACCAGTCTGTGAATGCTTACGCAAATCTTCTCTTCTCAACAGATTACTTTGTGTGATGAAGAGAGTCCCAGTTTTTATCAGCGCGAAGATTACAAAGTTGCCTGCCCGGCTGCTGACAACACGATTCCTAGTTATCAAAAATTGCCTGCGATTTTGGATCATCCCGTTCAGTCGGCAATCTGCGAACCTGTGGATGGCTGTCTGATGACCAACGAGGGCTCTGTCACAGTCAGAGGGTAAACAGTGTTGCTTACTGTTACTTACCATGATATAGTTTCCATACTTGTGTTTCGCGATTGATTACCTTTTTCTGTGTAGCGTTATCTGCCGGCTAGTATGTCTTCACGTAATTATCTCAGCTAGATTCTTTTTGCTGATTTATTAGTTTAAGATGACTGAAGTTTTTCTGAGTACCATGTGCATGTTAAGCCTTCGATTTTACCACGTGAGAGCTGGTCTCGTATGTGAAACCCTTGAGTCTAGTTTTACCATTTCGCATCCTGTCCATGTCTTACTGATTGACATTTGGTGGTGAAGAAATCTGAATTGAGTAGAAACTCCTTATGGGTTTCTACTCAACGACTTCATTGATCACATTTTTAAGCAGATTTTCAGGTGATCTTTTAGTAGAGTTTCTGTCTTCAGGTTAAATCACCATTATATGATAGATGTCCACCAACTGATCCAAACGATTTGCTTTCGATCAGTTCTGATGATTTTCAAGCTTTTCAGCGTAGTTGTCGCATTTCCCACAGTAAGACTGACGCTTGGTAACTTGACCATATTGTTGGTACAACACGACGACTGAACCATCCGCTGATAAATAGCATTTCGACTATCAGAGCATACCGAGCAGACACTGTTCATTTCCTCTCTTGAAAACAGTTTTTTGATCGTATTCTCTGGTTATCGAGTGCAATGTGGAGATATTACATTGGATATTGGTGTGGAGGTTGTTGACCACCCTATGTGCTTAGAAGGCTGGGCTAAGCAGCGGTCTTTTTAATGATTTGAGGGTCCGTATCCTAAAGACCACGACGGTCTTCGCTAATCTAGGTAATCTTTAGCATCAGATAAGCATTTTGTGCAAGCTTATGGTCGGCTCTGATAGTTGCTATCCCATTGCTGTGAAACCTGACCGCTCACTGTGAAAGACGTGAATTTTCTTCACCTGCTTGACCACCCACGTCTGCGTTCAGTGACAATCAGCAGGTAGCATCAGCAAGTATACGGCGATGAGTTTTAAATGCAGACATTTGATAGAGAGGTCAGCTGAGTTCCTTCGGTCAGTCTTTAAAAATACGTCAGTCTGTCACGGATGTCAGCCGATCATATGTCACACCAGAGGCTCTTTGTCAATGCACATCTGGTTTGTACAAAATTCAAGATGAGCAAACAGTGGTTCGGCATAAAACAATGAAGACAGTCACCATGTGGTTAGTCAATGAGTGTTGGATTTGGTTCCCGAACTGGCAGCTACAGACCTTAAATGAGATGGTTGCTGATCGAATTCGGTAGCATAAATGTTCACATACTTTCGCTGTGAGATATAGACATTTAGTAAAACGGGTTAGTGAAAGACGCAACTCTTCGTGCCTATGCCGTTGTATGTTCAGTTGCAACAAAACTGTTCGTTTTCAAAGTCTAGGGTTGTTTATGTTGAAGGTTAAGATTTAAACAAAAATTGTCGTTAATTATGTTTTGTTCCTTCCGCTTTTCTTCCAACAATTTATGACTGCTGAACATCATTATGGTCAACTACTCTTTTTTATTGTTGCTGCTGATAATGATATTCGTTATTTCATTTAAACTATGAATATAGTGGTTTGTGACAATTAGTTGAAGAACAAACTTATATTAATGGCATAAGGTAAAACTTTCGATTTGAACACCTTGTGTTGAAACCGCCTGTTGTTTAAATGTAAAAAAGACACCATTTCATGTCATCCGATTGTTTAGTCAAGTAAATAGCAGCTAATCTGCTTCGTTGGCATGTTTGATTAGATCTCAAGTTCCCCTAATGACATCATTACCATACGGCTTACTTTGAAGTTTAGTCGGTTGTTTCAGACGAAACTGCTTGTCGGGTATTTTTCGTGTGTTTTCATCTTAACTAGCCACTTATCTTACTTGTGATTCACTCCAGTGATGACCTTCCAATCCATTCTTTATTTTACGTTTGGCTGCTTTAGTATCGAAGTAACCTTGAGATCGACCTCTCACTATGGCACTCGAAAGCTTGGACAATCCAGTGTTTTGTTGTATTTGCTTCATTCTGTGTTGCACTAGTGACCGCGCAGGAGTGCTTAGGTAGTGAGACACGATCCTATGGGCATACAGCAGAACTATTTTCATAGTTGCGGCACTGCTGTCTTCCATATCAGGAAGAAGAGGGTTAGAAAAGGTACCCTCAAACAAAGAGCACTCCGATAGCCCAACGGTTGACCGTGACCGCCGGCGTATTATCCAATACGGTCGAAAAACATATATTTTCTCCCAAAAGCCTGATGTAGCTTCGAGTACATCCACTGCGCTCAGCAGTGCTCAGAATGAGACATCAATTTTGTTTAACTTCACAATGACCATTGAACTTTGCTATATAAACACACAGACTGCAGTATGTACCTGATGAGATGCAGCGAAATGTGCTCGAGAGATACATTGTGCAAAAAACTGTTTTTGACTTCTCTGAGACATCAATGTCTTATTCACTGCGCCCTCGAGCTAGGCAAGCCCCTCACTGCCAAGTGAGTCAGACTCTTGAGTCATCGGCTCCGGGTGGGGTCCCCCAAGTAAACCCTATATCCTGTTGTCTCGCAGATCAGACTTTCTAGAGAACTTAAACGCAAACTGAATAAAAGCTTGCGCAAAGATCGTGAGCACTGTTTGGTCGAACAATCGAAAGAGGTGGAGAAAGCCTTTTTACCTGGGAATAGTAAGAAGCTTTTTCCATGATCCGTCGTTGTACTGACCGTCTAGCCGGTGTAAGTAAAACATTTTGAAGAGCAGTTCAGCTGACCTCAACTAGATCATGTGGACGACGTGACCCGATTGGTCATTTATTGCATTCCAGATGATCCTCTGTCGGAAGCAGAAGTGGTCCTGGAACACAAGCTATTGAAGGGTAATAAGGCTCCTGGTCCAGACCTCTTCCCTCCTTCTCTTTTCAAGGATGGTGGACAGAGGTTGATATCAGAACTGACAAAACTCCTCCAGACGATTTGGGAGACTGAAGAGGTGCCTCGTGATTGGTGCCTATCAACAGTCATTTTCGTTTTCAAAAAGGGGGCCCGAAGTCTATGTGACAACCACAGAGGCATCAGTTTGGTGTCCGTTGCGTCCAAGTTACTGACTGGCCTTATTTTGCGTCGGCTCAGTAAGCGCAGAGAAAGTGAGATATGCAAAGAACAGGCAGAATTCCGATTTGGTCGAGGGTGCGTTGATCATATTTTTACCTTGAGACGGATCTTGGAACATCGGCACTGTTACAGACAGCCGATAGTCGTGGTCTTTATGGACCTGAAGGCTGTTTTCGACTTAGCTGTTCGTAGCGTTCTCTGGAGCTGCCTCCTTCGCAAGGGAGTACCAGTAAATACGTGAATCTATTGAGATCAATGTATGCTCACTCTGCAAGCAGGATAAGGGTTTATGGACAATTGTCTCAGGTGTTCATCACTTCCGGTGGTGTTCGTCAGGGGTGTCCGATTTCCCCCTTCCTGTTCAATTTTGTCATGGACGACATTCTGGAAGGTGCGCCTGAGCAATCCAGTTAACTTGGTGTTGAGTTTCTTCCTGGCACTGGATTGACCGATCTGGAGTACGCGAACAACATTGATTTACTTAGTCCGTCTGCAGAAATTATGCAGGCCATGCTGGACAGGTTGAGTGACCGAGCTGGTTTGTATGGAATGCGCTTCGCACCTTCAAAGTGCAAAGTGCTGCTTCAAGAGTGGGGCATTTCCACTCCTACTTTCTTTATTGCAGGTAATCCGCTTGAGACTGTGAACAGTTTCACATATTTGGGTAGCACCATCTCGTTAGCCTGTAATATTGCTGATGAGATATCAGCGTCGATAGCAAAGGCAGGAGTTGCCCTTTCCAAACTGCGTCTTCTGTGGCGTCGGAAAGACGTTAGGTTGTCGCTGAAAGGAAGGGTATATAATGCCTGTGTGCGCTCCATTTTGCTTTATGGTTCGGAAACGTGGCCTGTTCACAAAGAAGATGTCAACAGACTTGCTGTGTTTGACCATCATTGTCTCCGCCAATTGGCCCATATTAAGTGGACTGATCGCGTAAGCAATGTGGCAGTTCGCCGGTGCGTATTCCGGAACGCTAGGGATGCGCGATCTATTGGTCAACTAATCACAGTACACAGCTTGCGTTGGCTGGGTCACGTACTCCGTATGTCATCTGATCGTTTACGGTACCGGGTATTATATGCTGAGGCTGCCGACAGTTGGGTAAAACTGCGTGGTTGTCAACCAACAACGTGGTCACGAAATATGAAGACCCTGACTACTCCATTGAGCAAAGTGGGTAGTTGTCGCCTGCCTGGATGGGGTCCTCCTGATCACTGAAACCGCTGGTTAGAGACGCTATCCGAGATGGCGATGTGTCGCAGTCAATGGCGTACCTGTATTCATACCATTTCTAGTTCTTCCGCCTAGTCTTCTCTTAATAATTTTCAACCTTCTTAGTGAGGTTTTCTTCTGGGATATTCCACGTCACTGTTGAGGTGAGAGGCAGCCCGAGCCACAATACCTTTTGATCAGGCTCTTGGCTGTTATGATGATGCTTCATTTCTCACCTTGACAAGATGTCGGTTGGTAGTTGCCTGATGAACCAGTCACCAACTTTGCTAGTCGTAGCCACCGCGTCTGTGTTTGTTTATTCCTTGGCATCTTGCTTGAAGAATTGTGGTTCGACTGGATTTCACTTTATCCTCGTAAGAAGAAAGTGTCCACATATGAGCCACTTTTAAGAAAATGCATAAATGCTACTGATACTGGCGGTTTCTTTGATTGAAATTAGTTTTGCCGTCTATATACGTTGTTGGACTAAAGTCAGTAGTTGATACCACTAAACAGGCTTTTGCAAGAATTGAAAGCCTTATAGTTCTTATTTTCAACTCGCTGTATTTCGCGAACACTCGTTTCTCGGTAGTGACACTCTTGATGACCTGTGGTTCTTCCTTCTGTCGGTTTTTGCACTAGCCTTCCTGTTGCTCACGGCTTTTTTTTCTGATAGGACACCATGCCTGGAGCATCATACACCATTGGGCAACAAGCTGAACGGTGGCAAACGTGGTTTTGTTTTCAATCTCTTTTGTGTAACCTAGTTGACCAAACGTTGTCAATTCCGATCCCTCGTTTAGTATCTTTGATGTGCTCCTTCGATGTGGTGATGTGTTCGTTAAGTGTCAAAAGTTCGAAGATGTCAGTCCCAGATAAGAGAGTCTTGCGATTCGACAATCCTGGGAACCAATCAGCAAAGGGGATCTCGACGATATTCTGTTCTACTACTTATTAGTAACCACTTATTAGTGATATTCTGTTCGATTAAGGTCAGGTGGTCGAACCGTGAGGACATTTTGAACGGTCGCACAGGGTTGTACTTGCGGACTGCAACGTTACAAACTCGAAATACCTGGTCATTTTGGCTGGGCATTATTTAGGGTGTCTGTGTTCGCACTGAAACCTTGTGATTCGAACCGTGTGATGTAATCAACAAAGTTCCACTGAATCCTTTTATGTCGCCAGTTTGCAGTCCATACATGATCTGAGCGATCATCACACTGTATTGTCGTATTACCCATACTGTCGTCAATTCATTCACCCTTGCACTTCTATATGCGTGTTGTTGTATTCACTTCTCAGAGTTGGAATCGTAACTCATTCTCCTGCCTTCCACAATCCACTCAACTTCCAAGGGTTCTCTGGGACGATTAGAATTTTGAACTCGATGAAATTTTATTGACTTCGTGAGCTAATGCTGCTCACGTGACTAACGTGTACCAAAATCTAACAGTCATAAAGCCCTGCGTGAATTGCGGATAAATGGATATTCAGACAGTGCATTTTGGTAGTAATATCGCAAGTTTTGACTGACCACACTATGCTTGTTTTGGCCTTACTGTCTGAACTTTGCAAACTACTGCTATGACAAAATACATGGCCGTGTAATATGTCCACAAGCAGAGATGCATTTGTATGTTGGACAGTGAAAGTCCGATTTCAGCGTTGTTTTGTTTGTTCTGAACCAGTAATTTTGTTTACGGTTGTCACATATTTCTTTTCCTGTACGGTGAAGTTATTATATGGCATATCTTTTGGTATATAACCACCGTTTTTTGATACGCCTACGCATGGGTCTTTTTCTATTCGTGCAGTCCCTGTGTCCACATATGTATGTACCAGTTATCTCTTTCTCCAGTTATGCATTTAGTGGAGGTGGTCGAGGTATTCTGTCTGTGCGGGTCTCTACTAATGGCGGTCACTCTTGGCACGAAGCCGAACTGCATCCGGTTAGTCCACCAGCTGGTATAAATCCCTCCGATTTGGCTGACGGTGACTTGGCCCTGGCACACAGGACACGACAGCAATGGGCCTGGACATTGTGGGAGGTGGAGATTCCCGTTCCCGGTAAAGGTTTTGCTCACACGAAATCAACCACCGTATATGCTCACTGTAAACTCACACGTTGTTTAGGCATTATTCTACTGTATGCACGAACTGAACGTGTTCGATTGTTTGATGTGTTAACATGTGTGCGATCACTGAGTTGGATAATTCGGAGTGAGTTCTCACCATATCTCCTAGTCCACATGATCTGCTGGATCGTGAATAAGCCTTCTGCCGTTTAGTTGCTTACACTTGAATCCGAGCGATCAAGTTATATGGGGTTTGACTCCGTAACTAGAGGTCTGAAGTTTGTGATCTTGAAATGCTGCTTTCGTTCTGAGTATGGTTGATGAGCTTTATATTTGTGACTACTTGTCCCATTCCATTCATTTCATTCCAACTAACTATACTAGTCCAAATTAGGTTACAAAAGACGCTTTTTGGTTATGACCGTTTAAAGTTGTGTTTCCTAACCTATTGTCATGCATTGGCTCTCATCAATATCGTCATCACCACAAACTGCTACATATCAGCAGTCCATACTAATGAAACGAGGCTGACTCTTTGACAGCGAAAAGGGACAGGAGTTGGAAACGAAGAAGACGGTTGCATTGAATTCTCAAAAGTCTGCCCAAACAATCAAGACCATGACTTGCAATTTTCTAAGATGTTGAGTAACATGTAAGTGTAAATGAACGATTCCCTATTGAGAAATCAAAGGTGGGCCAATAAACATTTTATTACACTGTCGATTTGTTTCTACCAGATCACATGCAAATTGTCACCGAACGGGCTGGACACTATGGAACTTAAAAGACTAACAAACCCACACCAACTTGTCCGTTTTTCGAGTGATGTCCAGTTATGTCAGAAAGTGAAATGTATGCTTACAATAGTGCGGAATGGTCATTTGTACCAGAATTTATCCACAGGTAACTAGTTATTCTCACATAGATGGGATTAAAACATTTGGACGAATAACAAGTTTCAGAGTCTGAAATTAGGTTTTGTATAGATGAGGTAGGTCTGGGGAACGTATTCTGCTGTACAAACAAACGCAAACATAGATCGATCGAAGGCAAACAACTTATTTTCCAGATTGTATGTACTCAAGAGGGATGCGGTGATCCAACAACGTGGTATCGCCGTGGGTAGCGTATTCGATAGCGTTGACGGTTGAGTCTCTCTGTCACGATGTCACTGTTGATTGGTAGACGGATGATTATGACTTTCTACTGCTGCGTGTTAACAAAAGCATATTGAATGGATAACAATTATTTTCGGGTTTACAAAACGGTCAGAATAAACACTTGCTTGCAATGCATTGGCGACTTTTTTCTTCTCTCTTTGTGTCTGCATACTAAATTTCTCTTGCTCAATTAGCAAGACATCGGACATGTCCTGCAAAGTCATCGAAAAATTTTATTTTCCCAGAGCTTTTTGTCTCATTTGCTTTACTTATTCGACCAGCCATTCTGTTACAGCACAATACCATTAATCGGTCCCAAGGCAACACATTTCTAGCGTAGAATCAGTCGATGATGGTTCCAACAAAACGAATGACTTCAAACTTATGTTTCTTACATCTCACTGATCTAAAAGACGTTCTACTTCTTTCGTCTCTGCCTCCAGAAATTCGAGTTTCCTTTACAATGTCCGAATTAATTCGTAAACATGCTAAAATTGGGCGCTTCTGATGTCCTTATCAGGTTTTTGTAACATCTCTTTTCGTGTTCATTTCCTTGGTTCCGCTGGCTTGCTAACACTTTTGTTCACGTTGATTTGTTAGTTTAAAACGTTTTAGGCGCAGTGTACAGCCCGATCTCACTCCGTGATTCCTACACTTTCTCTCGATTTCTCCCATAGAGGATGCTCAGGAGGTCGAACTGGTTTGCTGTGCTCGCGACTCCTCGAACGCCGTCCAACCGGAGACTTCTGCCGCCTCACTGAACACTCGTGGCCTACTTTCAAATGCTTGGCATCGTATCCGAGTCCGTTTCAAACCCGCTGAGGATTAGATTTTCTTTCTTTGTCGGTCAGTTCATTATGTCAAAGGGATTTTACAGTTTTTTGATCTGCAGAATTCCGTTTGTTCACCAAATCACGAATAACAACAGCAACTGTTATCGACGAACGTATATCTCCGAAGCACGGCCACTTCAAACACTCATGCTTTCAACACATGTGATCCTGTGTGCTGTCGCGTTGCAGGGAACATCCTAAATCATGTGGAAGCTGGAAACTGGATGGTATTTCTTTATTTTTCTTTTTTCTGAAGATTCACATAATTTTTCCGTACTTTTACCGATACATGTTGAACCAGAATAGTTTGCTGGTCCGGCTAAACAGCTTCATTTTTCCTGAGCAGTTAACGCAGTTGTCTTGGAACTTTCAGTAATGGTGTTGTTTTCAACGTGTTCCACAAGTTTTTTATTATTCAATTTGGGAGTATGATGTCAGTTTCTGTGCGAATTCTCTCATTTATCACCGCGTCCCAAAGGCCAATACACTTAACTGTACAGTCACCGACTTCTAACTGCCGCAACCAAGTAGTTGACTCCAATGCACAGTATTTTCCGAAAAACAGAAACCACAACACTATTCCTAAAACGCGGAAAGAGACGGAAAATTATGAAACACTACCCATTTATCCGTAACTGTGGCTTACCTACTCAAATTTTACGATGACACCATATGTCCACTCTGTTACGATATTGATCCTGCTTACAGTAGACTCGTTCCCCTAAAATCGGATTCGATTGTTCGCCGGTTAGCGTGGCTTACTCGGATTGTGGGCTCGCTTAACTACCAAAATGCTCTTCAGCTTAGTCTTTTGGTATCTCTTTAGGAAATCAATAATGCGATTATAACAGTTTCTTCACAGGAATATGATACAATAACAATACGAAGGTGTCCTCATAGATTGTGTTTTAGATTTTTTTTATCTGGTTGATAGCAGTGAGGAATTAGTGAAATATTTGAGACCAAAACTACAAATTCGGCTTACTCTTTTTCCGTTATGCTCAGTGATGCGTCTTACTTTATGAAATGACGACTGTCAGCCCAGTTGAATCTAGTGCTGGTCACTCCAAATTCACCTCTACTGGTTTGTCCGTGACACAGTGAATAAGTGCGTCTGTTTGACAATTGGATAACTAAAAACGAAAAGACTACGTACGCAGGTTCAGTGAGGGAGCATGTACAATCCGTTAGTCTTCGTATTTCTGGTCCACTGGACAACGCAGATCGGTTTCGTTCAAATCTAATTGATATCTTGCGTGTTTTCCCGGCCCCAATGAGCCAACGTTGTTGATCTTCCGTTAACCCGTTCAAAGAAATCATTGATGCAACCCTTTTCAGGTCCGCCAAAGGTTAGGGTATCGACACACTAAAGAAAAGGCGGTATGCAGTCGAGATGGAATTGTTATTTTCGAGCGCGCGGAAATTCGTACGTCAAGCCAATCCTGATAACAGCTTCTTTGCTGGAAGGCCAGTATCGCGGAAATTGCCAATAGTGATACTATACAGGTATATTTTTTGAAACCCGCTCTAAAACGCTAACAACGACTGGCACGTAGACACCAGAAGTGAGCAGCTCATCAAAAAAAACCGAGACAAATATCCCATTATGACTTATATAATCAGTGTGAAAATCAGCACACCACAACATTTCCCACTGTTCAGTGAACATCCTTAAACGAAATCGTGAGTCGTTATAATCCCATTCTGCTGGAAGCTCTTTCAAGTTGGGTGAGAGCTTGAAGGACAGTTCGTTAGGCTCACAAAATATATCCAGTTGATGTTGACTCTTTGTATACTAATGTTCTGCTACATGAGGCTATTGGATTTTTTATACGACCGTTGTCCGGCTAGAATTTAAAGGTGTGTATTCCATTATACTTCATTATGAAACGAGTTATTGTTTTTGCGGAAAACATTCCGTTCCCATTCGAAGGATTGAATGAGCCGTGTATCTATGGGTAGTTCATTGGAGTTACATTCTTGGGAATTTCCTAAAAGGATTTCTCGTGTCTCGCCCTGTAGCTGTCATTTTACCTCTTGCTCATTTATGGTCTTTCACCTAATTCTGTGATCAACTGAACTCATTTATTGAATTTGGCCTCCTGTTGAGCACTAGGAAGTTGACCCTCCATTGTTGTTCCAATGAGGTCTACATAGGTAGGATAGATCGATGCTCGAATCAGGGTATGTCAGAATAATCTCTCAGGCGGCCATCAACTACCACGTCAGAAAACGACCTGTGGGCTGCCGCAACCTCGAAGAGCTCGATCTCATCGGTTACACAACGCGTCTTAGAAACCGGTCACTTATTTGACCCGGTAACATCATTCAACCTCCTGTCAACTAATCATCGTTCGAGAATGCTGCTGATCTTTAAACCAATACTCAGCAGACCATATTGATCAGTTTTGTGTGCACGGAAGATATTGTTGTATTCTATCTCTTTGCCATACAGTTAGCTGCATCATTAGTTCACTAATGATTCAATCAACTTAGGTGATCCGTTCACTTTTTTGTGTAGAATTCGGTAGTATTACTCTGGCGACTGCTGAGGCTAAATCAAAACAACAACAGCTCTTTTGTTTTTGATGAAATGGATGTGAAGTGGAAGTTTTAAAATAAAGGTGACAAACGTAAGATGCATTCATCAAATGCGATATTAACGTGATTGAAGATTAAGAAAATAACAGACCAATACTGAATGAATTATCCGTTCGGTAATAATCGTCAAGTAGTGTTACTTATCATTTATTGCTTAAGCATGAAAGAGGTTTTGTTACGGTTGGCGAATCTCTACAATGATGTTCGTTTGTTCATTGCTATGCCTCGTTTGTTAGTCTGTATACAACTTCAGCCGTGCTTACCGTGCTGCTTATCTATCTATCGCTTTTTACTTTAAGAATAAGGTTACCAAGAGCTAGTTTCAATACATCTATTCAGTGTCTTTTAGACCTCATCAACCATTCGGAATTACTGGCATCCACGTTCACAAAACTGATTGATACCCGTTCCACCGGTGACTGGTTGAAACCACAATGGCTTTGTTATTCTCGAGTTGTAGTGACCGGACTTTTAGGAGAGATTTCATGATTATGCGACGTTGGCGAACGCAGTCTTCCTTTTTAAGTGTGCTATCTATTTATGCACACTAAAATCATATTTTCTCCAAACCACTTTGTCACTTGGATCTTTCCATACACCATGTCGTACCCACCAAATTCCATCCCAGTGGTTCTTAGCCAGCTTTTAAACTTATATTTTTCTGAACTTCTGCTTGCGCTCGTCTATTCTTCTCCGTTCTGCATGTTTTGTTTGTACCGGACACAAAACAGTCACGAACTAAAAACAACAATTGGTCTGCAACTTATCCCATAAAGTTCTTCTGTGTTTTTGCTTTTTTCATCCAAGTGTAAACATAATTTGCCAGCCGTACCATTGTTACATAGTTCATGCAACCACTGTATCAACTGGATGAATACTCACTCATCTGGCATAAGTAATTAGAATTACTATTAATGTATTATAATTTTATATACAATACAGTAACAGTCTAGTATACATTATAGTTGTTTATTATAAGCTGTAGTCCTAGGCGCAAATAAGAACCAAAGTTTATTGATTGTGAGCCATGTCCTGGCAACAAGTAGTTCGATCGATCCATTCAACGTTTTCGCCGTATTGTGTGTAACGTCAACCCCAAACTCTTGGCGATCAGTGATGAGGTGTCAATCAAACAATGACAGCTAGTGTTATGTGCACAGAGGGTGTTCATTCATGCTATCCAGTTACCCCAGTCGTTACATTTTGGCCTCCTCGTACATTGCATTCAAGGGTCCCCGTGTGCTTGATGCACATGTTCTGGTTAGTTTTAGATTTAACGACTGATGAGATTAGGTCGTAGAGTTAATCTTTCACAGCATGTCTACGTGATGCTTTGGAGAATCTAATGAATGGAACACAATGATTTAGGGACGAGTATACTAGGGTGTACTCTATGGAACTTATTCGAAAACTATCAGCACGTGATGTCTTTGTGATCCTAACTCAAGAGAGTAACAGAGTCTCAGTCCATGAAATAGAATGGTGTGAATAAAGAAGACAGTAGACTGATATTGCACGATTTATGTCCAGGCAAATTTCGCTGCATCTATACGAGAGCGTACTACAGACCACTTACATATCAGTATGAGAAAGCGAACAAGGTATCAGAGAAAGACGATTGTCAGAATGCACAATCATGTCACTACCAAGGTAGCGACAGACTTAAAAATAGTAGTTGCTGAACGCACAACATCGGTTTAAACTTTCGGATTGCAACAGCTTCAGCATAGCACGGTGTCCTCATCGCAGACATTCAACTGCAAGCACAGAACTTAATTGGTCGAATGAGTTCTTTGCACCTAAACATGCATTTCAAGATGGAAGGCGAGAATCAAAACAGTCTACCATTTCTGAATATATGCATCAGGAGAAACGCAGATGGCTCGATTCCACGAAACGTCCATCGTAAGAGCACTTGAACAGGTCAGTACGTGCATTTTGAAAGCTTTGTTCCTTGATCCTATGAACAAAGTTTTGTGAGCACTTTGTTTGATTGGACTAGAGATATTTGCACCGAAGATACTGTTCAGTCAGAGATGGCCCTGTTAAAAAACACCTTACAACTAAACGGTTACCCTAGACCGTTTATTGGAATATTTAAACATCTCATTGACATAAGCATTCGACCCGTCTCAGTGTCCGAAAAGGCGATATTTCTCCGTCTTCCCTTTAAGGGTGATGATGTATGTCAACTTACTTACCATCGTTTGGTTAGTTCTATCGCGAGAACATGCAATGCAATTGTCCCAGTGATTCTGTTCAGGACATTCCGGATTCCAACGCGCTGTATGAAACAAACGGTACCCGAGTCATCCAAATCCATCGTTACTTATGAAGACCGATGCAGATGCGCAGCATCCTGCATAGGCAGGACTGAGCGCCAGTTGCGTAACAGGATCATGGAACACATCCCGAAGTGGGTCAAGAAATAGATGACACAAACACATGACGTCACAACCGCGCATAGAAACAAGGAGCCTACATTATCCATTGCGCGTCATACTAGAACGACGCAACGCCAATGCGGTTTCACAACGACATTTCGCGTTGTTTACTCAACGTCACACAGGCGAACACTGCGCTATGCTGAAGCTGTTGCAATCCGAATGTTTAACTCCGTGTTGTGCATTCAGCAATAAATGTCGCTTACTTTGTATCGCCAATGACTGTGCACTCTGACAATTGACTTTCTCTGATATCCTGTTCACTTTCTCATACTGATATAAAACACGAAGTGTAGCAAACATGTTTTCGATAAAATCTCATCAGGCTGTTACAGTTGTAAAGAAAGATAAAACTAAAAACGGTTACATGCGAAACTTGGTATTGGTCCAAAATTCACACCATCTCAATTTTGTGTTTGTGGACGCCCATTGGGTGTTTATTGCTTACGTATCAATCGGATGAGTCAGCTAATGGCCAAGGCAATTGAAGTGATTGAACAAAGTTTTTCTGTTCACACAAGGTTGGATTACGTAATCGAATGGCAATGGCCTTGATAGTGGCCAACATTTGCCGTCGAACGAGTTTTGACCGGTTCGGTGGAACCATGTAGACAGCAATGAACGGTCGGTCTATGTTGACTTGATGATTACTGTCAGCCAGATGATCTACAGTGGCGCTCGTGATTAATTTTCTTTCACCTGTCCCGATCCACGCTGGCTGATGTTCTCTGATTCCTCTAGACAAGTGCCGAGCCGTACGACCCACGTAGTTTGCTGAACAGTCGAAACGAACGAGTAAATCATCACAAATGAGTTACGGACCGG